>PVJX010012520.1:0-16305 GCA_004027295.1 Dolichotis patagonum
TGATCTTCAGGTTTGTTTCTATTCCAGTACTATGCTGATTTTATCACAGTAGCTTTGTAATATAACTTCAAGTCAGGAATCATGATGCCTCTTGCCTTTGTTATGCTACTGCCACCTTGTTTTGAAAGCCTATATTGTTATTGTTTTGGGTTTTCTGTTATTGTTATTTATTTGTCTCTTGTTTCTTGTTTTTCTTGTATTTTGTTTTGTTTTTTCCTCTAATACAGAAAAGATAGATGTATATTATAGAATTATACATGCCTAGAATTTCTTCTAAAGAATTTACAAGAATTAATTTTATTACGTGTGATGATATGAACAGCTATTTTGAAGAAAATGAGATATTATGGTAGCCATTGCTGATTTCCTATCATCTTGTATTGAAGTCCTACAATGCTTTTATTCTTTGTTTTTATTGGTTTTAATCTGTTTTCTATTATTTGATTTCAATATATGAGGGTATGGACAGCTGTTTTGAAAAGAACAAGAGACATTATGGTAGCCATTGTTGATTTCCTATTGTTTGGTTTTGAAGACCCATAATGCTTTCATTATTTTGTTTTGATTAGATTTATACTATTTTGTCTTGTTTGAATTTATTACATGTGAAAATATAGACAACTATTTTGAAGAAAACAAGAGATATTTTGGTAGCCACTGTTGATTTCTTATTGTCTTGTTTTGAAGTATTGTGTTGTTTGCATTGTTCTGCTCTACTTTGTTCTGTTCTGTTTTGTTTTATTCTCTTTAAAATAAAAAAAAAAACTCAAAAAATCAGACCCCCAAATTAAAAACCCAGTCCAAAAATGGGTATCAGAAATAAATAGACACCTCTCAGATGAAAAAGTAGAAACGCCTAATAAATATATGAAAAAATGTTCAGCCTCACTGGTCATTTGAGAGATGCAAATTAAACTAATGCTGAGATTCCATCTCACTCCATGAAGAATAGCACAGTGGCCCTCCAGCCCACCCCAGCCTCCGCAGGAGCAGGGTTCTCAGCCTAGCCTGAGTGAGGCGTGGCAGCCACTGTGGCAGGAAAGGTGGTTGTGCATTCTGGGAAGCCATATGTAATTAATCACACAGCATTAAATTCACCTTCCAATAATAGCCGCTATTATTAAGAAATCAACCAATAACAAATGCTGGAGAGCCTCTGGGGAAAAAGGAACACTTCTCTACTGTTGGTTGGAGTGTAGACTAGTATAACCACTGTGGAAATCAATGTGGAGATTCCTCAAATAACTAAACCAGCGGTTCTGTTTGACTCACTTATTCCCCTTCTTGGTATCTTCCTGAAAGACTTCAAATCATCATACTATACCTCTATATGCACACCCATGTTTATAACGACATGGTTTATAACAATTAAATCTTTGAAATACTTGACTCCAAGCTGTCCTGGCCATTAAGATTTGTGTTAAGTTTGCTATAATTCCAATGGATTTACCTTTACAAATTATTTGTCAGTTTTCTCTGACAGCTTTGTTCTTGTGTTGGACTTCTAGGATTTCGACTATACTATGTGGCGAAGAAGTTTTTTCTTTGGTATCTTTTTGAGATGCCTCACTTATCTGTATGTTAAATTATTTCCCAATATTTTGAAAGTTTGCTGCTATTACTTCTGTAAATACATTTTTATGCAATTTGTACTGTCTTCTGATTTTTCACTAATTGCAATTAATTTCAGTCTTCTTTGTGTCATCTAGTAGTTGGATCCATTTTTTATATTTTATTATCATTTTAAGGTATCTTTTTGTGATTGTTCACCTGTATCATCCATATCTTCTAGTTCTGACACTCTGTCCTCCCACTGATCACTTCTGCTAGTTATACATTCAAAAGACTTTTAATCTCCTGGATTTTTGTTTGATACCTTTTAATGGATTCTAATTCTTTGCTAACTGGTCACTTATGTTTTGTACCATTTTGTTTAGCTCAGCTAACTTTTTATTAATGTGTTCCATAGGCTCACTCACTGTTTCATTTATTAAATCCCTTCTCTGTGTAGTTACATCATTTTTGACCTTGCTGAGCACCTTGTCTGTGTTTTTGTTTGTTTGGTTTTGGTTCTTTGAGGCAGGATCTCATTATGTAGTAGAGGGTCCTATATCTTTCCTGAGCTGAGTTTAAACTTCTCAGGGTAATCTGTGTCTAGCCCATTTCCTCTCTGCACCATCTCTTGTGTTCATCTCCCCCACCAGTCACTGTTAGTGGAAACCCTGAAGCATAGTTGTTCTGTAGTTTAGTCTTAAGCAATTAATCTCTTCCCAAAATGGGTCCTGATTAAGCTTCCTCAAATATGGTGAATGCTGTGCTGGATTTCTTCAATTCTAGCCTGCCATAAAAAAGGAGTCACTTTCATAGTAAAACACCACACTACTTTTGAAATTTACAGTGTCTTCACGCTTTTCTTGGGGCTAGCACGGCTGGCCCAGGCCATTGTTTCTCCCTGGAGCTTCTACCCTCTGCAAGCATACCTTGTGTCAGTGGAGACAGGATTCCCTTCTTGGGAGCTGAGATGAGCTTTCCAGACTGCTTCATTCATTTTTCTTCATTGTGCTCTGTTTCTCAACTTCTCCGTAGTTTCTAGTTTTTCTGTAAGTTCCTTCCCAATTCTTATAGATCTACTTTTTTTTTCTTTTTGGCTAAGTTATTATGTTCCAGAAGTCTCAATTTTAGGTCCTAGATGGACCGTATTTTCTAAAACGTTAAATAGCTTATTTAAATGAAGTCAATCCCACTGAAGCCTGGGTTCACAGTTATCTCAACCTCAGTACACATTCTCCCTGTCCCTCAAAGCAGTCTTTTTAAACTAAAACAAACAGACAGATATAGAGACCCTCCTTCCTCAAGGGTTTCAAAGCAGCTAAGGTTATGGATTATGTTTACTTTACCTTTAGGTCACAAATTTTATTCTTTGGCTTTGTAGTCAGTGAACAGGACTGGCTCCCATCATCTGCCATAGCATAGGCCCAGGTTGAGGCCCAGGAGAATTTTGCTGACTAAGTACTAGCAGGACAAGGCCAAAAGCTGGGGACAGGCTGGTCAGAGCAGGAGGAACTGGACTGCCACAGATCCTACAGCAAGGAGGGGGCACAAGGCCTGGGCACAGAGTCCATGGGCCCCATGGGCCCAACAGACTAAATATTCAGTACCATCATGGGACTGGAGTCATCCAGGCAGGCTATAGAAGGAAGTGCTTTAGTCATCAGACTGGCAGGACTAGATGAAAGTCACCATGGATCATGGCAGCCAATCAGTGTCTGGCTGGGGCCTTGGCAAGCAGGCTCCTGGACTCCTAGGGTCTCCAGGAAAAAAGACTACTAGCTCTCAGTATCTTATTCATGTCGCTAACCATTCCTAGTCTCTCCTAGTGAGGGTATTTGAGTAGGAAATGAGGACATGCATAAAGAACCTCATTAAATTGGAGCCAGACACTACCATTTATATGCTAGGCATTTTACATATACTATCCTAGTTCTCACAACCAACACATTTGCTAACTGTTCTTGCCCCTCAAATTAGAAATAAGAAAACTGAGGCTAACACATTATTTGCTTAAAGCCACATTAGACAGACTATCTAAGAAGCCAAACTAAAGTTTGCCTACTATATCTACAGAGCACTTAAAACACATCTTTGAAATAATCTGAAATTTGATTTTTCTAAGAATGCATCAAAGCAGTCATTGGAAAACTCAGAACTTTATTGGACTCCCAATTACTTTTAAGTTTTAAACTGAATGAAAGGGAAAGGATAGAAAAGAGGCTTATGCTTCATCACCCTCTCTTTTTTGTGGGATGGGGCCTTTTCTAGAAACCCTCAGAAAATTTCCTCTAACATTCCTTGACTAATATTGGACCACACATGTTCTAGACCACCGGCTAAGAGAAACAGCATTGTTAATTGTCTTAGAACAATCAGTTTATACTGTGGTGCTGGGCAAATTACAGCTCCAATGAAATTGGGTTATGTTAGCAAGAAAGGAATGATGACTGCTGATTGGGTCATCGATGGACTATCAGAACTTTTCAGGATGCTCAAAAATCTAAGGAAGAATAGACTGTTCACTTATCAAATGGCTATTTTGTGCTTAACATTGATTAACTATGATTTTTTAAAAAAGAAAATATGAATATGCCCTGATGAAAACTTGAATCCCATGACACAGTACATTCTAACCAGTTTCCCTTGATCTGCCACCACTCCCTGTTTCTCTTACTTTCTTTAATAAGCTAAGTTTCTTGCATCTGATCTTCACTCACAGTCTCTATTTCCCACTCTCTACTTATCTACCTGATGTCTGGTTTCCATACCACTTTCTCCCTTGAAACTGTCAAAGGTCATAAAAGGATATCAAGTTCCCCAATCCCTTGCATACCTTTTTACGCAAGCTTACTCAGTCCTATGGCACGTGGTGTGATCAATTCCTTCACATTTTTACAAGATTCCTCTCCCTTGGGCCCAGGATCTTGCTTTCCTCTTGCTTGCTTTCAAGCTCTTTGGATGTAGTCTCCAGCTGTTTTACTATAGGAACACAGTCTCATCTGTTGGGGTTTATTCTCCAGATTTTTCTTTTGTAGTGGTTCCCCCTCATCCACAAGAGATGTGTTTCATATCTTTCAGTGAAACCATAGATAGTACTTGAATACATATATATTATTTTTCTTATATACCCATACTTATGATAAAGTCTAATTTATAAATTACAGAAAGTAAAAGATTAAAAATAATAATTAATCATAAAATAGAACAATGAGGCTGGGATTTGGCTCAGTAGCATAAACGCCTGCCTGGAAGGTATGTATGAGCTCCTGAGTTCAATGCCCAGTACCATAAGACAAAACAAAAATAAAATAGAACAATGATAGCAACACACTGTAATAAAAGTCATGTGAATGTGCTTTCTTGCTTTCTTGCTCTCCAAATATCTTTTATAGTTTAACTTTTTCACTTAAAAGAAGCACTGGATGGCATATCCAAATTGCCTGTTACTACTCTTACTCTTTGGAGAGTAAAATAAGAGTTACTTGAACACAGACCTTGTGATATTGTCACAGTCAGTCTGATAACTGAGATGACTACAGGTAACCTGACTACGGATAAGCTGAACAAAAATTAATATTCTAAGTGGGATGGAAGACAGAAGAGATTTCAACATGCTTCTAAGAATGGAGTGCAATTTAAAACTAATGGATTGTTTATTTCTTGAACTTTGCATTTCACATTTTCAAACCACGATAAGTAGCACTAAAACCATGAAAAGTGAAACAGTGGTTATGGGAGCACTACCGTACCTTCTTTATCTTCTCTCCAAACACTGTCTTTATGACCTACACTAGGATCTCATCTCTCTAATTCCAGTGCAGCCTGAGGGCATGAGCTACAGATACGGATGTGTTGTGGTTTATTTAAACGTCTCCCCAAAGCCTCATTCAGTCATGGAGGCAGCTGAATCTAGCATTTGTGATTGGCTCATTGTCTAGTGATGGGATTGAAGGTATGAGTGCTACAGCTGCCCAGGGGCAGGTAACCAGCATACAATATAGGGGAGGGCAAGGAGATGTGCTTTCCCCCCATCTTTTGCCCTGTGACTCTTGTCACTTGCAGCCACCATGAACGGCTGCCCCTCAGCCATGCCATCCTGCCTTGGAGCCAGCTGAGTATGGACTGAAATCTCCAAAAACTATAAGCTATGTAAACCTTTCCTTGCTTCACTTTGAGTGTCAGGTATTTTGTCTCAACAATGAGAGAAAAGTAACTAAGACAATATGTTTAACTGACTTTTAGATTGTTCTATTTACTATCTCATAGATGTCTCAAATTCAGTTTTGTCCTGTATGGAATTCATTACCTTCTCTTTCAAACCTATTGCTATGTACCTTGCATTTCCTGATTTTGCTACCCACCTGGCCAGCCACTTGACTAAGCCAGAAGCCTGGGACCTCCGTAAAGAGACAGAGATATATTTTTTCAACTTACTTATTATCTCAGGTTTTGCTCTTTTCTTTTTGTCCATTGTTTCCACACAGGTTCAAACAGGCTCTGGGTTATGACAAGGGTCTGAAACTGGTCCCTCAGCTTTATGTTTATCCTCCCCTTCTAATGTATAGTCCACCAAAACTACAATGGTCTTTAAAAAGAGTACAAATGAACACTTCTCCCTTCTATAAAAGCCTTCTATGGCTCTTCTCTGGTGCAACAAAGTTCATGATACACGAACAAAAGTGGCTCCCTTTTCCAGCCCATTCCTGTCCTTTTCCCCTGTTGGCTAATGCTCTCTCCTTGCTAGCTGGCAAGAGTATGACTGGACATCACAGTTTCTTACCTTCAGTAACTTGAGTTGTCTGCATTGTGTAACACTCTTGGATTTTTTAAATTCCATTAGAAGGTCCATATTAATGAAGTTTAAGCTTCAGTCTTAAATGGTGTGTGTTTGCTTTATTGTAACATCTAAATCCAAGTTTCTTTACATACAAAATGAGGATACTAATACTTGTTCAGAGGGGACTTTGGAGGTATAAATTCAGTGATGTATGTAACAAACACGATACAAAAGTAAGGTCTCCAATCAATAACAGCTGTTCTTACTGAACACATCTTACTCTGTTTAGGATGGTTCTAAGTATTTCATGTTTGTTCATTTCTTTGATCTTCATCACAACTCCCCTTATACCTTTCCTGATTTTTAAACAGAGAAACAAGCTCAGAAGATTTGAGTAGCTTGTCTGAGACCATGAAGATTGGGCTGGGGTGTAGCTCAATAGTATAGTGTGTACCTAGCATGTGTGAGGTCCTAGATTTGATCTCTAATCCTGCACAGAAAAAAAATGGGAGACAGAGAAAGGAAGAAAGGAAGAAGAGAAAGAGAAAAAGCAAAAAAGAAGAAGAAAAAAAAGATCACACAAATAGTGAGTGGCAAAGGGGAATTTGAATCCTGGGAGAGTAACTGTGGAAACTATATTCTTCACCACTGTAAGATCTTGCTTCTTCACAACTGGTGGTCATTTAAATCAATGCATTTATTTCAGTTGTATGTGCCAGAAAGTACACTTGAAGTTCCTAATAAAAGTGGCACAGATTATTTGGCAAGAAGACACACAATCTAAGGACTAATTTCTAGAATACTAGTATATAACCAATAGGATGTCCTTTACCAAGAAAACACTTACTTTTATTCTTTGAAGTGCTATTTCTCCATGAATTGATCCAGGAACCCATTGGTTTGATGACACTAATATAAAAATAATTCAAAGTTAAATCCATCATTCTGTAAATTAAAAAGTTTATAAATTGCTTCAAAGAGACTGACATTTTAGCTGTTTTCAAAATTGTCTTCCACTACTTGGTTTCAATTCAATAAACACTTGGAAATTTCACCATTTATATAAAAAACTTTTTAGATCACTCCTCCTATGGCCCACAAAATCCTTTAGGACAGGGGTAGTGTTGCATTAATCTCTGCAAATCCAGATCCTGGCATGGTCCTTGGCCCAGAGAAGACACTCAACTATACCAAACACAAAGGTGCTGGGGGCTGCAGTTAAAGGTCCCAATGTACCTCCTGCTTCATCCAGAATTAGTACACAATAGGATTTGGGGTGGTAGAATGCATATAAGGGCCAGCTATTGTACTTTCTCATAAAGGAACCTGAATGAAAAAGATGAAATAAGATGGAAGTTGACATAGTTAAAGGACTGGAAACACATGTAGCTTACCAAAATGACTAAATGGGATGACTGCACTACTTTGAATGTGTAGATTCTAGTATGCCTGTAACAACAAGAGTTGTTGTCATGCTTTATAGTGATGCATGTTCCCTCTTTTCTATAGACCAAGTGAAGATATCATTCCAATCCTCTCCTCTTTGGGTCGATGGCTCTTCTACCCTATAAACTCTTTCCATCCCTTCTTTATTAACCAAGTATATGAAATATTCACATTTGGAAAGACTCTGATATGAATGATACTTCAAAATATTGCAAGCCCAAAACAGAAAAACTGGAAAAGTTTTCATTTTACTACCATGACTTCCTTAAATTAGGAATATCTTCAAGCCCTAAAAGAAATGGGGGAAGAGCTTAGAGCCAAGACTCAATTGTAGTAACAAGTAGTAAAACTGGCATTTTAAAAAAGAGTACCTGGGGGCCAGGGATTTATCTCAGTGGCATGGCACCTGCTTGGCAAGCATGAGATCCTGAGTTCAATTCCCATTTATGCTACTTCTCCAAAAAAGAAAGATTACTTGGGAAGAAGGGTTTAACATGGGTCAAGACCTTAAAGTAAGCAACTCTCCCATCATACAAGATTTAATTACTTCTTTAAAAATCTGTGTAAGGAATTTATTATCATTACTTGGTAATATTATGTGCCAGAAGTTAAGCTAAATACCTGTATTTTTTTTATTTTGCAGATATTGGTGACCTGTTTAGGAAGTTGAAAATTTTGCCTAAGTACACACAACATACAAGTTTGTCTACTCCAAAACCCAGCTTCCTTCCACAGAACCACAAGTTCCAAACCCTGGCATTGGTAGGAAAGGTGTGCTTGTCAGTTGTCTGGCTGAGAGGGGTTAAAATTTTTAAAGCACAACGACCAGTGTCTCATATGTGGCAAGTACTCTGTTATAGCTTTATCTAGATGTCCCCCAACACTTCATGGCCCATCGGTGGGGCTTTTGGAAGGTGATTGGATTATGAAAGCTGTCTTAGTTACTTTGCTCATTGCTGAGACAAAATACCCAACACCCACAAGTTAAAGGTGAAAAGTTTCATTTAGCTCCCAGTTGTAGAGATTTCAGTCCATAGTCAGCTGGCTCCAAGGCAGGGTAGCACGTGGCCGAGGGGCAACCATTCATCACAGCAGAAAACAGCAAAAACAATCAAAAAAGAGATAAGACTCTTTCTGTTCTCTATTTTGCATGCAGGCTACCCACCCTAGGGCAGATGTAGCACTCTCACACTTAATCCCAGCATAGGACCATCAATCAATCACGAGCTTTAGAATCAGCTACCTCCAAAAAAAGTCCGCCTCCCATGACTACATGAAGCTTTGGGTGGAATGGGAACTTCTAGACAGAAATCATAACTGGAGCTTACAGCTGACCTGCTATTGACAGTTGGGGTCTGGCCAGGAAGATGGATCACCATGGGTGTAGTCTTGAAGGGTTCATCTCATTCCTCAGCTTCTCCCTTTACTATCTGCTTCCCGTCCGCCATGCTGCTGTGCTGCAAGCAGCTCTCCTCTGCCATACTCTTTGTCATGTCATCCTCCCTTGGAGCCAGGTGATCATGGAATGAAACATGAGCCAAAATAGACCTCCCCTTTTATAGCCTGTGGCTATCAGGTATGTTAAGAAAAAAGGAGAAAAAGAAACAGAGATGCGAGCTCAACTGAATAGGCTTATTTCAGAACAAACATGAGGGAGACTGCTCTGGTACTAGAGACCAGACCAGTAAATCTTCCACAGGCCATGGGTCTTCTATAGATTCTTAAGGTGGGACAAGGAATTCAGTTAAAGGGGGTTGTGGCCACCTGCCAAGGATGCTTGCCCAAGGACAAGGCTTGGGAACGTGCAGGTAGTGGTTACTATCAGCAGCAGGACTGAATAATGAAATGAGTTGATGTCAATAGTAGGACTGGATAATGACATAAGTTACTGAGATAATGACATGAGTCACTGAGCAGCTATGGTGGGAAGGGGATGGTTTAGAGGGGTCTCTCAAGATGGTGATGGTTATATTCCTTCAAGATACAATTTTTCCAGAAAGTGATTAAGACACATTCAATACCTCATGTCATTAAGCAGACACTGCCTGCAATGCCCAGAATATAGTTGGTCCCCTCCAAAACTCAGATTGGAGTATTATTGGGAGATGGTTTTTTCTTTGTTTGTTTGGTTGGTTGGTTTTTGTTTTTGTTTTTGTTTTTGTACTGGTAATTGTGGTAGTATTGGGAGATGGTTTTTTGTTTGTTTGTTTGGTTGGTTGGTTTTTGTTTTTGTTTTTGTACTGGTAATTGAACTCAAGGGGCCTCACGCTAACAGGCAGACACTGCATCACTGAACTACATCCCTGGTCCCTGGGGTTATTGGATCATTACCTTTCTTGAGGAAGTTCTTATTCTCACAGGACAAGATTAGATACTGCAAGAATGGGTCATAGTAAAGCAAGGCAGCGTCGTGTGTTTTGTCTCCTCTGCACATGCCGGCTTGTTCCTGTTCTTTCTGTCATGCTAAAGCAGCACGGAGCTCTCACTAGAAGTCCCTGGATCCCTCAGCCTCCTGAACTGTGAGCCAAAATGAACCCACTTACTTTGTTTGTCAAACCTATTTGATTTCAAAGGGAAAAAATAAAACAAAATTTCAAAAACATGTTAGGGGGCAACAATGTTACACATATTACACATTGTCATCTCCAAATCATTCACCCAGAGCACATCTGCATTCAACTGTCTGAACCATAACAGCACAAATCTTTCTCTTTAGTGAACTCAGAGAAATCAGTAGTACAACTATCTTAACTATTTTATATGCATATATACACATATACATGTGTTGTTTCTTTCAGCT
Source organism: Dolichotis patagonum (assembly GCA_004027295.1). Classification (NCBI taxonomy): domain Eukaryota; kingdom Metazoa; phylum Chordata; class Mammalia; order Rodentia; family Caviidae; genus Dolichotis; species Dolichotis patagonum. The sequence continues at coordinate 10,575 of PVJX010012520.1, forward strand.
TCTCACACTAGTGAGACAATACAATGTTTACACATGTTGCACCTCTTTACTTTATAAATTATCCAGTCCCTGGAATTCTGTGACAGCAAGAGAAAACAGACTAAGATACTACCCATGCTGAGAGTCATAATCCATCTTGTCCAGGTGGAAAAGAAGGCTCCAAATACAGATGAAGATTTACAGAGAACATGTATTACCATAATAGTTTCCTGGTAAAAGACCTAATCCTAGAAGGAGAAGCAAAAACCAAGGTCAGAACCTGCTTAATCCACAGCAACTAGACCAGACCTCCAACCTGGATAGGACTATGTTAAAATTTGATGGAGAAGGCTGGGAATGTAGCTTAGTAGTACAGTACTAACAACATACACAAAGCCCTGGGTTCAATACTCTTCATGGAAGAAGAAAGAAAGAAAGAGAAGGAAGGAAAGAAAGAAAAGAAAAGAAAAGAAAAGAAAAGAAAAGAAAAGAAAAGAAAAAAGAAACATAAAAGGACCAGAAGGTTAGGAGACGCCAACAAGGTATGTTTAAGAAGTTGTCTTTGAACACTAGGCCACTAGACACAGGTTGTAGAGGGGAGATTTCAAACAACTTTGCAATGCTAACAGCATATTGTCAAACTTTTCAAAGAATATCGTATAGAAAGACACTCAGCAGAATGCACACCAAACTGAACTATGGTGAATTCCTGGCCAGTGGGGAAGATCCAAGCTCAAATGCAGTCATTAATGGAGAATATCTATTATATATGTAATATATTAACATAAATAAAATGCAGTGTTTATTATCATGTCTATAATATTTCATTTAGTTTTGTCAACTGTAGCACACAATAAAATACTGAGTGAGACACAGGTGTGAGGAGGTTACAGGTCCCTGAGATTAGGATTACAGGAAGTCAGTCATTCCCCACTGTGGCAAATGTGACTATGGATCTCCCAGCTGCTGGTCACCCCTTAGACCCTAAGTATTAGAAGTGGAGAAGATTCACAATTCAGCAAGCAATATGGCAGCCCTGGAATAAAGATCATACTTTCCAGGCTCCCTTCAGCCCAGACTTGCACCAACATGAGCCCCAGCCCGTGATGAAGTGATACACATCAGCTTTAGGAAGCATCCTTGCACAGGTGTCTGTCTTTGCCATTTCATTTTTCTGGTTTTTTTTTTATTATTTTTTTAGACAGGTTCTCACCCTATGTAGGCAAGGCTGGCCTTGAATACACGGCAATCCTCCTGCCTCAGCCTCCCAAGTGCTGAGATTACAGGCATGTACCATTACGCCCGGCTTGGGGTTTTACTTTTGTCTCTTTCCACAATAGCTGCCTTGAATCTAGATATGTTAGAACTCTCTTACCAATCTGGCCCACAAAGACAAAAATCACACCCTCTAGCCATGGCCAAGCAGGGAGCTAGAAAGAGCCTGAGCTCCTGAGGACTTAACATAGCAAGGCCAGCCCAGGACTGACTGCCACCCTCAGTGTTTCACACAAGAGGTGTGAAACCTCTCCTGTATAAGCATTAGGTCTTTTGGGAGTTTCCCTGACCACTCCCTGCCCCTAGATGAGGAAATTGAGAACAACCGCTATATCGCAGGGGTTCTTCTTTGTGAGCCCTTACAGAATTTAGAGATCCCATTATTGGTTAGTGGTCTGTGGTAATTGGGTGTGATAACCAGCTGAATTTTTATTAAACTTTGAAGGTTCATAGTTAAGAGAAAATGAAAACCGCCAGCTGAGCACGGTGGCACATGCCTGTAATCCCAACGCTCAGGAGGGTAAGAGGATTGCTGACAGTTTGAGGCCAGCCTGGGGTACATAGACCTCTTCTTAAAAAAGAATAGAAAAGGAAAGCAAAGGAAAGCCTTCAAAGAAAATACTAGGCTGTTTGGTCCATACTGGATTTTTGGGAAGCTAACTGATCACTTTTTTTTTTTTTTTTTTTTGTACAGAGAATTGAACTCAGGACCTTGCACTTGCCAGGCAGGTGCTGTGCCACTGAGCTATATCTCCAGCCCCTAATTGATCACTCTTAAGCAGCTCTGATTTTCCTGTGATTTCTGAGCTATTTTGCTTAGCACCACATTCAGTCGCAGCTGCCTGTTAACTGGGACAGGAGAACTGCTGAATTAGCATAAAAAGGACTGCACTAGGCTTTGCCAGCACAAATAGGGTGGGATGTGGGAAATGGGAGGAGGGGGTGATTGAGGCCACAGCTGGACTGAGGGGGGCATGCATCTGAGAATAAGCAGCCTGGAGATTGATCCTTTAGACAGCTATGTGAATACTGAGCTGCCCAGATATACAGGGAGGGTCTGGTGCTAAAAAGAGGGTAGGTAAGAGAGGACACTAGGTCAGAGGGTGGGCAGAGGTGATGCACTGGCACTTAGGGGGAATGCAGTAAGTATCCCTTGTAGAAAAGAGAGGAGGAGGAAGAGGAAAAGACAGAAGAGCTTGTGTACACAGGCATATATGTCATAGCAGGCATCAAAAAAGATTCCCAAATGCTTGCCTCTTGGTATTTACATTCTTGAGTACTTCCTTCCTATAATGACAAGACTGACTGTGTAATGGATATGATAGTGTGGGAATAATGGTGAGTGACTTCCAAGACTAGACCATAAAAGATCATGGAGATCTCACCTCGCTCTCTATAGGCTCACTCCCTGTAGGAGAAGCCAGCCCTCATCTTGTACACTCCTGCACCACAGTGAAGAATTTCATGCCAGCCATGGAGTTAGCCATCTCAGAAGTGACCCTCTAGCCCCAGCACAGCCTTCGATGCTGGTTACCAAGCCCCAGCTCCATCCTGACAGCAACCCTGTGAAACAGCTTGAAGTTGAGCCACCCAGCTCAGCCACTCTGAGATCCCTGACTAACAGAAATGAGAGGTAATCATTTATAGTTGTTTCAATGCTGTTTGTAATTTTAATATAATTTATGAAGCAGCAATACATAGTTAACACAAGCGATATACATTTTCCATATGTATAAAATTTTCCATGTGCATGATAGATTAAAGTGGCCACAAATTCACCCCTCCAGAGATGATAATACTATGCGCTAGGCATTGTTATAAGCACAACATGTATATTAAGTAATATAATTTTCACAACAAACCTTATGAGGTAAGGGTTATTATAATCCCATCTTAAATTAATAGAGAAACCAAAGTGCAGAGTTCAAGTAACTTGCTAAGCAATAAGCAGAGGAGATAGATTTTTATCCCAGGGTATCTAAGTCCATCATTATCTTATAGGATTGCACATCTGGCTGATATTTTGTGTTTCCCACCAGTCTTTTTTTTCTATACATTTTTTAAAGTTAATAGCCTTTTAGTACTAAGGGTTGAGACCAAGTCCTTGCATAGAGCAGGCAAATGCTTTACTACTGAGCTACATTCCCAGCCCAACAAATCTCATTGCCTGGAGAAGTTTCAGGGTTACAGAAAAAAGAGCAGAAGGTACAAAGAATTTCCATATATCCTCTCTCATCACCCCTTTAACCTATGGTTTCCCTATTATTAACATAAAGGATTTGCATAGTACATTTGATATCACTGATGAGGTAATATTAACATGTAAAGTCAAACTTACAGTAGGTCTTATTTTTTTGTTGTATATTCTATAGGTCTTCTTTTGAGTTTTAAAAAATATTTTTAAAAAGTTAATATGTTTATTACAGGAAACAAAAACATAAGAGGCAGAGAACAAAGTCATTCACAGTCATAAACAGCTTAGTGGGATGTGTCCTTCTAGGTCCTGCATGTACAAACACACCATGCTATTTTGTGTGATTGAGGCTGGACGGTGTATAACATCCTTTCCACACATCATGAATATTCACCCATTCAAAATCCCAAGGCTCCATCCTACGGGTCATGACAATTGTATGAGATGTAACCACCATTATATTATCATAAAATAATATACTTCACTGCTCTACAAATCTCTATGCCTTACTTGTCCCTCCTCCCTCTGCCCGTCATTTTTTAACAGAGTTTATGTCACACATACTAATTTTGCATCTTATTTTTATCCAACTAACATTACATAATAAGCATTTTTCCATGTCAGTAAAACTTATTTATAAACACAATTTTCAATGCTTGAACGATTCTATGTGTGCATGATAAGTCCTAATTAAATTAGCCTATTCCCTGTTGGGGGCATTGAAATTGTTCTGCTAGAATTTTTTTTGTAAGCCTTGAGGTGGAGGCCTCCTGACAACTCAGTTCAGAAACCTTAATTTAAGTGCGCACCTGTCCAAGAATGTGTGTGGGCGTCAGCAAATATGGACAAATGCTATGATTTTAACATCCTTAACCTGGCCCTGTTAGAAATTGAGAAATGATTGACCCATAAGTTATTTCTAGCTTGTGAGTGTGCTTCTTACCCCCACACCTGGCTTTTAGAATAAGTTTTCCACAGTTCCCAAGAAATGGATCACAGAGAATAGAGTAAAAACTAAAATAACTAAAAACTCTTCTTTACATCCTACTTCCCACATCAGACACAGGCAGATGCCCCAATGTCTTCCCAAGATTAACAAGGATCTGAGAACAAACAACATAGACATAGGCTCAATAAAAATTGATACTGATTTGTCAAATATTTTGTATTTCTTTTGCCCATTTCCAAATTCCTCATTAAATTCCAAGTTTGACTTTTAAGCTCTATACTGTAAATTCCTACTGGATTAAATCTTTATGACTCATCTGCACTTTCAATTTCCTCTAATTGAAAATTTCCTTACATGTGATTTTCTACTTACTACAGTACCTTTTTTGTGTGCCAGGAGACACACAAAAAAGACACACGGTCTGTATTCCAGAAAAGTACACAACACAGACCTGTTTGGGCTAGCCCATTAGTCACACTGTCATTCATAAAAAAGGATAATGCAAAAATATAAACCTCAGTTTAAATATTGCCCTATTCTCCTCTGTCTCTGTCTCTGTCTCTGTCTCTGTCTCTGTGTGTGTGTGTGTGTGTGTGTGTGTGTCTTCCTCTCTAAAACCTGATGCCCAAGTAGGAACTAGAAAATTCTAAATTTTGTAACTTTGTTAATCCTCAGAGCAAGTGTTGGTATTAAAAGATTCTAAAGGAGTTAAGCACTTGAAATGGAACTGGCAATTTACAAAGCTGTTATTGATTTTAGCCAAAGAAACACTGGTTTCACTCATTAGGGGCAGGTTTTTAAATTCTAAGTTCAACCTAAAGGCAGTGAAGCACAATTTTTTAAAATTAAGTTTATTGGGGAACTTAGGGCGCCGAGCCAACCAGTAACATGCCTGCCGCCCTGGTAAGTGACTGTGGTCTGGCAAGCCTCGGCCACCCCAGGGCAGGGAAACAAGAAGCAACAGTGTTTCCTGAGATCCGCGCCGTGCTGGAACTTAGGGCACCGAGCCAACCAGCAACCAGCCTGCTGCCTACCAGGGTGCGGGCTTAGAATCAAACATGCCACATCCCCCCCTTAACAATTGGGATCCAGGGATCTGGGTATCTCTTAGGAGGTGACCATATTTGGTACAGCAAGTCGGGGGAGTTTCCTCCTACTATCTCTGAAGGCAGATATTTTTATCGCCGTTTTGCTTTGTCCTGATTACCGGTGTTGCTCTATTCAATACTCTGTGTTGATGTGCTCTATAATGTTGTGTATTTCTTTGATTTTGCTGTACCTAGTAGAAGAACAACTATTATGAAGACAACGAGATATACAATGTTGCCTATTAT
>PVJX010012520.1:16405-50207 GCA_004027295.1 Dolichotis patagonum
GGTGACCTGCTGTGATGTTCTGTGCCAATTTCACTATACTGTCTCAATTGGCTTTATTCCATCCTGTTTTTTTTGTAACTGTTTGCAGCCTCACTGTGTGTTCACTTTGTATGCCTTAATTTTGTAACATGAACAGCTATTTCTGGGAGGACAGTATGTGGTTTGTCAACTAGTGATTTATGGGGTTTTTTTTGAGGTTCTGTATTGTTTCTACCCTTTTTTCTGTATTGCTTTTTTTTCCTCTTTAAATAAAATTTTTAAAAAATTAAGTTTATTGGTACATTTTAGATATCCATACTGATCATACTGATCCTAGAGAATTTATACAGGTACATGATATATTTTGATTCCATTTTTTCCCAATCTCCTCTCCTCCCTTCAACCCCTCTTCACCTCCCTATTTAAAAGATTTGTTTCCATTTTATTCCTTTAAAATTATTTTTTTTCCTTTCCCCTTCCTTTCTGTCCTCCTTCCCCTTCCCTAGTTCCTCTTTCCTTTTGAACAATTTCTTCCCATTTCACAATATTGATTGTATATTTTGGTCTTCATTTACTATTTCAGTTTTTCACACCAGGCAGATAATACAATATTTATACAAGTCCAACTTATTTCACTCAAGACTGTGGTCTCTAGTTGCATCCACAAACCTAGAAATATCTCAAGTTTACTTTTTCTGGCTTAGTACTCCATTGTATTAAAAAAATAACATCTTTTTTATTCAGTCCTCAGTTGATGGGCATTTGGGTTATTTCCAAGTTTAGCTATTACCAACTGTGCTACTATAAACATGGGTGTATATATATGGCTTTGCTAGGATGTTTTTAATTCTTCCAGGAAGATACCCAGACTGCACTCCTAATCCTAGTTTTTTGAAGACTCTCCACACTGATTTCCACAGTGGTTGCACCAGTCTATACTCCTACCAACAGTGGATAAGGGTTCCTTTTTTCCCCACAGCCCCTCCAGCATTTATTATTGGATGATTTCTTGATGATAGACATTCTTTCTGGAATCAGATGAAATCTCAGTATTGTTTTAATTTGCATCTCTCAAATGACCAATAATGTTGAACAGTTTTTCATATATTTATTTACCGTTCATATTTCTTCATTTGAGAAGCGTGTATTCATCTCAGATATCCAGTTTTTGACTAGGTCTTTAATTTTGGGAGGTCTGATTTTCTTTAGTTCTTTATGTATTCTAGGAAGACTGGCTAAAGGAAAACTGGCTAAAATTTTTTCCCTCTGTGGGTTGTCTTTTCACTCTGTTAGTGATTTTTTTTTTTTTGCTGTACAGAAGATTTTATAATTTTTTTATTTAGAGAAAAAAGCAAAACAGAAAAAAGGGTAGAAATAATACAGAATTTCAAAAACAACAGTAAGAAATCACTAGTTCATCTTAGAAGTAGTTGCTCAAGTCACAAACTCAAAGCATGAAAAGTGGACAATCAAACAATGAAAGTACAAACCACTCTGTTTGATGAACTAACAAAAACTTAGTAGTATGGTTATCTATCTTTGTGCAGAAGATTTTAAAAGGATGAGATTCCAGTTGTTAATTCTTTGTATTAATTCCTGTGTGACTGGAGTTTTGTTCATGAAATCCTTGTCAACACTTATGTCCTCAAGGGTTCTGCCTTTTCTCTCTTCCACCCGATTTAGTGTTTCTGTTTTAATATTTAGATCTTTGATCCATTTCGATTTTAGTTTGGTGCATGGTATTAGACATGGACCTAGTTTTGGCATGTGGAAAGCCACTTTTTCCAGTACGATCTATCAAAGAAGCTATCTTTCTTCCAGTGAACGTGTTTGGCTCCTTTGTCAAAGACAAGGTTGCAGCCAGGCACGGTGGTGAAAGCCTGTAATCCCAGCTCTTGAAAGGCTGAGGCAGGAGGATTGCTGCAGGTTCAAGGGCAGCCTGGGTTACAAAGTGAGTTCAAGGCTGGTCTGAACTGCATAGTGAAACCTTGTTTCAAAAAGACAAAAAAAAAAAAAAAAAGATAAGGTGATTGAGTGCATTGCACATTGTTTCTGAATCTTCTAATCTGTTCCATTGATCCTCGGGTCTGTTTTCATGCCAGTACCATGTTGTTTTTATCACAGTAGCTTTGTAGAATAATTTGAAGTCAGGGATTGTGATGCCCCTTTTCCTTTCTTTGCTGCTCAGCATTGTTTTTGCTATTCTAGTTCTCTGAGGGTTCTAAATGAGTTTTAGGAATGTTATCTCTAGTTCTGTGAGGTATGTTAATGGTATTTTGATTTTGATTGAATTGAATCTATATAACAGTTTTGAGAGTATGGCCATTTTCACTATGTTGGTTCTTTCTATCCATGAGCCAGGGATATCTTTCTATATTCTTTTTTTATCTGTCTATATTCTGATATCCTCTTCAATCTTTTTTTTTAGAGTACTGTAGTTTTCAATGTATACATCTTTTACTTCCTTTGTTAGGTTGATACCAAAATTTCATTTTTTGGATGCTATTATGACATGTGTGGTTTCTCTAATTTCTGTATCAGTGACTTTGTTGTCTGTGTACAGGAATGCTATTCATTTTGTAGTGTTGATTTTGTATCCAGCTATACTACTGAATTTGTTTATTAAATCTACAAAACTTTTGGTGGAGTTCTTGAGGTCTTCTATGTAGTGTATCATGTCATCAGAAAATAACGATAATTTAACTGCTTCTTTTCTAACTTTACTCCTTTTATTTCTTTTTCTTGTCTAATTGCTCTGGATAATGTTTCTATCGCTCCTTACTGAATGTTTCTATTGCTCCTATAATGAATAGGAGTGATGATAGTAGACATCCTTATCTTGTTCCTGATTTTAGAGTGAAAGCTTTCAGTTTTTGTCTAGTTAGTATGGTATGATGTTGGCTGTTAGTTTGTCATAGATGGCATTTATCAGATTGAGGCAAAGACCATCTATTCCAATTTTCTGTACAGTTTTTATCATGAATGGGTGTTGGACTTCATCAAATGCTTTTTCTGCATCTATTGAGATAAGCATGTGATTTATGTCTTTGGCTCTATTAATACGGTATATTATACATATTGACTTGTGTATGTTGAAACATCCCTGCATTCCTGGAATGAATCCTACTTGGTCATTGTGAATAATCTTTTTTGATGATTTGCTGTATTCTGTTTGTCAGTATCTTATTGAGAATTTCTGCATCTATGTTAATTAGGGAGATTGGACTATAATTTTCTGTTTTGGTTGGGTCCTCCTCTGATTATGGATGGCATCAGGGTAATACTTGCTGCCAGGAATTAATTTGGGAGTATTGCTTTCCTTTTCACAATTAGTGGTATTAGTTCTTCTCTAAAATTTCTTGCAGAATTCAACAGTGAATCCATCAGAACCTGGGTTTTTCTTTGTTGCTAAGTTTTTAATTACATTTTTAATTTTATTGATTGATATATGATTATTTAGAAATTTCTAAGTCTTGATTCAATTTTGGCAATTCATATGTCTAGGAATCTGTCCATTCCCTTCTGTGTTTTCCATCTTACTAGAATATAGGTTCTCCAAGTAGGTACTGATAATTTTCTGGAAAATAATTGATAATAATCTGTTGTGATTCAACCCTTTTCACTCCTAATTGTGTGAATTTTTTTGATAAGGTTGGATAGGGGTTTATCAGTTTTATTTAATCTTTTAAAGAACCAATTCTTCAATTCATTGATTATATTGTTTTCTTAGTCTCAATTGCATTAATTTTTGCTCTGATTTTTTTGTGTGTGGGTATCAGGAATCAAACTCAGGACCTCACACTTTGCAGGCAGGTGCCACGCCATTGAGCTATAGCTCTGGCTCACATGCTCTGATTTTTATAATTTGCTCTCTCATATGAGGTTTTGGTTGATTAATTATTCTTTTTCTATAAGTTTGTGGTTCAATATTAAATTATTTATTTGAGTTCATTCTGTTTTCCTGATGTGAGAATTCACTGCTATAAATTTTCCTTGTAGGACTGCTTTCACTGTGTCCCATAGGTCTCAGTATGTAGTATTGGCATTATTGTTTAATTGTATATACTTTTAAATGTATTCTTTAATTTTCTCTGTGACCCATTGATTTTTCATGAGGGTGATGTTTAATTTCCATATGTTTATGTAGGTTTTGTGTGTGTGATTTTTTTTTACCATGGATTTCCATTTTCATGGCACTATGGTCAGATAATATGCATAGAATAATTTTAAATTTTCTGCATTTACTTAAGCATGTTCTATTGGCTAGTATGTGATCCATTTTGGAGAACATCCCATGTGCAGCTGAGAAGAATGTATATGCTGATGTCATGGAGTAAAACACTATACTAGGTCCATTTGTTCACAGGTTTGGTCTAGTTGTGATATCTCTTTGTTGATTTTTTGTCTAGTTGATCTATCTAATTGTGACAGTGGGTTATCTTAATAGTACTCCCTATTAGAATTGTGTTAGTGCTTATTTGACTTTTCATGTCCATTAGTATTTCTTTTGTGCAGTTGGGTACACCATCATTTGGTGCAAATATATTTATGATTGTTATCTCTTCTTTTTGGGGTTTTCCCTTAACAGGAATATAGTGACTTTGTCTCTTTTGATCAGTCTTGGCATGAAGTTCACATTGTCTGCAATTAGAATAGGTATCCCTGCTTTTATCTGGGTTCGTGTGGCATGGAATATTGTTTTCCATTCTTTGACTTCCAGTATAAGAATTTCATTTTGCACTAAATATATTTCTTGTATGCAATGTATTGTTGAATCTTGCTTCTTGATCCATTCTGCCAGTCTATTTCTTTTGATTGGTGAACTGAGACCATTATATTGATGGTAATAACTGATAGGTATTCATTTATCTTTCTCATATGATTTTCCTATTATTGGTGCCCTGTATTTCTCCTGTTTAATTATTTGCCTTGTCTCCTGGCTTCTTTCTGTGGGAGTTATTGTGCTTGTGATCTTCATTTTTAATTTGCAATGTATCCTTCAGAGCATTTTGGAGAGCTGGATTGTTGGTCATGAATTTCTTCAGTTGTTCTTTTTCATGGAAGTATCTTATTCCTCTGTTTATTTTATATCAATCTGGGTTTGATGTTGTTTTCTTTTAGCCTTGAAATACTTTACTCCAAGCTCTCCTTGATTTGGGAGTTTGTGTTGAAAAGTCTGCTATGATCCTTTTGGGTTTTCCTTTATAGGCGATTTATTTCTTTTCTCTGTTTCTTAATATTCTGTTTTTGTACTGAATTTCTGGAGTCTTGATTATTATGTGCCTTGGTGTTGATTTATTTTGGTCATTGGCTATTTGGAGTTCTATATGCTTTGTTTATTTGTATATCAAATTCTTTATCCATGTTTGGGAAGTTTCCTGCCATTACTTCTTTGAAGAGGTTTTTTTATGGCATTTATGCTGTCTCCAGATTTCTCATTGATTCCAATCAATGGAATATTGTTTTCTATTCTTTGACTTCCAGTGTATCAATTTGTTTTTGCATTAAATGTATTTCTCATATGCAACATATTGTTGGATCTTGTTTCTTGATCCATTCTTTGCCTCTTCTTGCAGATGTTGGATTGATTTTTCATGATCTCTTGCTATTTTTATGACATCTTTCTTCTCATGTTCACTAGCCACAATCCTGTCTTCTAGATCCTTGCTTTTATTCAATCTGTTGCATATACTTTCTTTTTTGTTGTTTTTTTATTTTTATTTTTTTAAAATTTTATTTAAAGAGAAAAAAAGCAAAACAGAAAAAAGGGTAGAAATAATACAGAATTTCAAAAAATATTAAGAAATCACTACTGATAAATTACATATTGTCTTCTTAGAAATAATTGTTCATATTGCAAAATTAAGGCATACAAAGTGAACAGTGAGACTGCAAACAGTTCTGTTCAATGATCCAACAAAAACTTGGTAATAATAGTTATCAATCCCACACACTTAAACATACAGGCAGTTATATCCTTTAGAGCATTTTCTTTTCCTCTTTTTGCTTTAAGTACATTATCTGTTTAGTTATATCATGTTTCAGCTTGCTCAGTACCTTATTGATCTGTTTTGTTGTTATTTCCTTTTTAATCACCTTGTATAATTCTGTTGTTTTGTTTTTGAGTTTCTCGTCATCCATGTCACATGGATCAGCTTTGGTGGAGTTGGGAGTTTTGGGAGGTATTTTGTTACCTTGTTTTCTCATGTTCTATTGTTTTATTTTTATTTAATTTTTATTAACTTGGAGGTAGTAATATACAACAAAACAGGATGGAATAAAGCCAATTGAGACAGTGTAGTGAAATTGGCACAGAACATCACAGCAGGTCACCAGGACAACAGTAATAGGCAACATTGTATATCTCGTTATCTTCACCATAGTTGTTCTTCTATTGGTACAGCAAAATCAAAAGAAATACACAACATTATAGAACACATCAAAACAGAATATTGAATAGAGCAACACTGTTAATCAGGACAAAGCAAAATGGCGATAAAAATATCTGCCTTCAGAGATAGTAGAAAACTCCCTCCACTTGCTGTACCAAATATGGTCACCTCCTAAGAGATACCCCTATCCCTGGATCTCAAATGTTAACGGGGTGGGGGGGATATGGTATGTTTGATTCTAAGCCCGCGCCCTGGTAGGCAGCAGGCTGGTTGCTGGTTGGCTCAGCGCCCTAAGTTCCAACATGGCACGGATCTCAGGAAACGCTGTTGCTTCTTGTTTCCCTGCCCTGGGGTGGCCGAGGCTTGCCAGACCACAGTCACTTACCAGGGTGGCAGGCCGGTTACTGGTTGGCTCAGTGCCCTAAGTTCCAACATGGCACAGATCTGTTGCATATACTTTCAATGGAGTTTATAATGTCCTGGATTTTTTTGGACCTGTTTCATTGATTCTATTTCTTTCCTATGTTGGGCATTCATGGTATCCATCATTTCCCTAAACTCCTTTATTTTTTATCTGTGTCTGCTCTGTCTTTCATTTTGATCATCATTTCTTTTTTTTTACCTGACAGATTACTGTTCTATGTCCTCTTCCATTTGTATTTTTACCTCTGCTGCTATCATTTCAGAAAGTTCCAATGGGTGGCTTTTGATTTCCTCTATCTTTGTTGTGTTGTGGATGCCTCCTGGATGGGGTTGAATTTTGCTTCTGTGTCTTGTCATTTTCTATTTTCTATTTTTAAATTTTATTTTGTATCCTGTGTTGATGTTTTGTAGATTTCTTATGGTAGATTGCTGTATCAGCAGTATCAAGGCTTCCCTAGGAAATATCTATTCCTCAAGGATGTCTTCTATAGGTGGTTCTTGGTCTTCGTGTCTATAACAAAGAACTTACCTTCCCAATTTACTAAGGATGAGAAGTTGCTTTCTATTCAGTTCAGCATCCAGTCCTTTATTACTGGACTAGGCGACAGTTACGACCTCAGACAATCACAGTGTTGTCATACAAGGGAGAAAAAATGATTATAACAGGTACAACATCTTAGCTAAAGTATTACCGTTACCAATAACAATAGAATCAAAGCATAGCCTAACTATTGACAAACTGTGGTAACCATTAACCTGATATCTTTAACCACTGGAGTAGATTCTACAGTTATATAACAAAATCCAACGTATTTCAGGAACTTGTGCATAATGATTTCCCCCTTAGAGAGATTTTACCCTTTTGCAGTGGGTGGGAGGGGACTTAAGAGGGCTAAGAGACAAGATAGTGAGATGAATGAAGTCAAGTACAGTAGAAACAAAGCTGGAGGGCAAAGGATCATCACCTATGTTTTGGGAAACTGAAGACACACAGAAGAGAAAGAGTGAAAGAGAAAGTGAAGGAGAAGGAGAATTGAAGTGAACCAGAAAGAGAAGAAACAATGTTCACTCACATAAAAATATCATAAAATCAAGGGAGATAGTTGAGAAAAGAGAGAAAGTGGTCAAATAGAAGGAAACAAAAAGAAAGATTAAAAAATGTAAATAGAGAAAAAAGAAAGAAAGAAAAAAAAAGAAACAAAAAACCCAATCACACAGAAAAAGGAAAACCAATCAAGCAAACAAAAAGAGAGAAAGGTAGTAAAATTCCTCTGGTGTCCATAGTTTTGTGGTAATGTCTAAGATGGATCCCAGAAATGCACTGTGTATGGTGGCCAATTTTGTAGCAGGATTCGTGCTGGGTATTAGGCTGATTTTGGCCTTTGGATGTGGGTGCTGGGATTGGTCTTCTGTTGCTGGAATTATCCCTAAACCCTTTGATATAGAAAAGCAGCCCTGTTCATTTCTGATCTATGTGTCTATGTGCTGGAGCACAATGTTGGTTCATCTAGCTTATCAACTGCTGCCTTGTATTCTTACTGCTGTTTCAGACTTTTCCATGCAGCTGCTCCCACCTGCTGGTGTGCGCCCGTGCTGGACCTGCTCTCCACTGGTCACTGATAATCTTAATTTCTGCTTTCATGTATTCCTGAGTGTTCAGACTGAAGAAAAAATTTTGTGTAATTTACTGATTACCTTCAAGATAATTTAGGTAGTATTGATAGTTTCCTAATGTATGTTATATGGCCACAATAGAATACAATGTTAATTTATTGAACATTAAGTAAAACATCACTATAGCACAATAATAGGGGAGCTAACTGTCCTTACTGGGATGACTAATAATAAGCTTTTGAGATAACCATTATTATATGTTGTTAGAATTTTGCTTTACTTCCAACCAAAGTTCAGATGTAAAATTAGAACGTTTTTTTAAACTGGTTAAATATGGGCAGGGGATGTAGCTCAATGCACAGTGCCTACCTGGCAAATGCAAGGCCCTGAGTTTGATTCCCAGTACAAAAATAAAATCATTAAGTATGTAACAATAACACATCAGGTTCTAGTATCTGATATCCAGATGATTACAACAAATGTCTGAACTATGTTTTTCTATACCTTTGGCATAGGGCAGACTTCGCAGCATCAATGTTCAATGTTCCCATAGCAGTGATCATTAATCAGGGAGATACTTGGGAAGGGTGTGAGTGATATATCAAAATTGGATAGGGGAAGTGAATGCAAGAGCCAGGATTAATGTGATATCTCAGGGATTCTAAAATGACTTTTATGGGAGATAAGCTATGTTTTAACTGGTCTAACAGGTTCAGCCTCAACATAAATTTAATCTCTCCTTTCTCTCTATCATAAAATTATTTATTTTAAATCACTGACTTCTAGAGCTGGGGATTTAGCTCAGAAGCACAACCACCTGCCTGGCAAATGCAAGGTGAGTTCAATCCACAGCACCCCCCCCCAATAAATAAATAAATAAATAAATAAATAAATAAATCACTGACACCTTCATCATTATTATGGGGACATTACAGCTAAGTGTGATGTTAGGACTTAGGATTAGAAAAGGCATAACTGAGAAGAGTATATTTCTCTTTCTAGCTTCCCCCTCAATGCTCCTTCCTAGAAGCCATCAGGTGAGGAGCTCTCCTTACCCCAGGTCCTTTTGCCATGCCATTCTACCCTGGAGCTGGTTGACTGAGACTGAAACCTCTATAAACTGTGAGTCACAATAAAACCTTCTTCCCTTAAGTTGCAGGCATTGGGTACTTTTTGTCCAAGCAATAAGGAAAGTGACTAAGACAAATATTGGTACCAGAGAAGTGAGGCTATTGTGATGCTTCCTGAACATGTGATTTAGCAGCCTTTGGAACTGGTTCATGGGAAGAATTGGAAGAGGTTTGGAGATTGTGGCTGGAGAAGTCTTAGAATGCTATGAGAAAGCTTGATGAGATATTCTGGTCAGAGCTCAGAAAACAAGAAGGATGATAGACAAGAAGGCTGCTACTAGCTTTTGGGTCCCAAGGAAAATATTTTTCAGGTTCTTGATATCCTGAACAAAGAATTTGATAGAACATGTAGAAAATGTAGTGAGGATTTACATTTACTAAAGGTTGAAGGGAAGTCCACTCTGCAAAATGAGAGCAAGTCAGTGAAAAGGCCACAGAATAATGGCAGGGATGTTTTGTATCTAGAATTCCTAGTCTACTCCTTCATGCAAATAAGACATTTAGGATGGTTGTCCTCTCAGAAACTCACTTTGCCTCATGTCAAACTTAAACTGTCCTATCAAAGGCTCATTTGATTTCCTGCTAGATGTAAAGGAAGAATTGAAGAGGGCACTTTCTACTTGGTTCCACAAATAGTGGTCAGGCACTGCAGACTTATTCTGGACTTTGTGTTCTTTGTATGTTTGTAGGGTTGCATGACCTTGATGACATCCACTTGTTTCATTGGCTTTGCTCCAACCCCAGTCTTCTATCTCAGATGGAAAAAATGGGCTCATGGGGGTTTAAATTGGAAACAAGGACTTCATTGTTTGTTAGAGACCAGGCCATACATGTTAGTCTTTGGCAGAACATTTGTCTACATTGTGCTCATATCCTGAGACTTTGCAAGAAATTGAGATTAAAAGGTGGTCACCTAATTAATCTGATAGAAGAAATTTCAAGGCAACCTAACATTCAGGCTGTACTGTGGATATTGCTTGCTGCTTTTAGGCATATTTATTCTAAAAATCAGTAGTAAAAACCCTATTTGAAAAGTTTTTAGTTACCTCAGGACAAGAGCTGGCTAAATTGGAGGAGAGTTTGGTTGCAGAAAGGACTAGCATTAAAAAGAAGTCAAGTATTTTGGGTCACAATGATAGGAAAAATGGTTTAAAAATGGCAGGAATCATCAAGGTCTCACCCTTCACAAACTCCAATTGCAAAAGTGTGAGACTTTGCTCCGAGAAAGGAGCCAAAGACTAACTTGTTCCAGAAGGGAAACCTAAGGAATTTGTTTCCCAAGATTTGTTTATAGTGCTCAACCATCCAGGCTCAAGCTGGCAGCATTCAAATGGTGCTGGTTTTACTGGCATGTAGAATACAAGAGTTGTGGGGTCAAGAAGGCATCCACCCAGAGTTCAAAGAAGGCCTAGGAGGCAGGCTGTGAGAGGGCTGTTTGTGAAAGTGAAACCAAAAGTGCAGTGCATACCCTAGAAAGCTGGAGAAGCCAGGAAAATGGAATATTGAGGAAAGCCATAAAGAGTGAGCAAAGCCAACCCAGGAGAAAATCCATGAGGGTTATAACCATGACAATGACATTGGGGCAGGGACACAAGTCTTTTGGAATTTACATTTCACCACAGCTTGCCCTAGGTGCTAGATATGGGACTACAGGATTTAATGTTTGCCTTGATGAGTTTCCAACTTGCATTGGTCACATTCCTTTTAATCTCCCTCTTCTCTTTAGAATATGACCATTGTATATGAGCAGCATTTAACTTTCTGATTTTAATAGAGGCTTATGGCTAAGAGTTTTTCTTAAGTCTCAGAGGAAATTTTGGACTTTTCGGCAAAGCTTTGGCAATACTTAAGAGATGGATTAAATGCACTTTGGATAAAGGGATATACATGAGTCTTCTGGGGGCCAGGGATAGAATGTTATGGTTTATATCCAGTCCCCCTAGAGCCTCATATGCTCAAGGTGGGGCTTTTGGAAAGTGATTGGATTATGGGGGCATTACGGTAATATCTCAGTTCACAAACACTTCTGTTTGCAAACAATTATGTTCCCAAAGAAAAGCATCCAGCAAAATTTTGCTTCCATTTGCAAACTGCATTGAGTGACAGACATGACCATGGCCATTTTCCCCACACAAATACAAACACTGCCATGTTTCTCAAAGTCCTAAAACACATTAAGTTCATAAACTAAGACACCACTATATATCAAAGTGTGATGTTAGGATGTAAGGTTTTGTCAGAAGAAGCAGGTAATTGTGAGCATGACCCAGCAGGGTATGTCTCCCTTCCCAGCTACTCTCTTGATGTCCTTTGTTTCATGGGTATCATGAGGTGAGTGCTTTCTCTGGTCAGGCCTTTCCACCATGCTGTCCTGCCTTAGAACCAGTCAACTGTACACTGATTTGAAACTTCTATAAACTGTCAACTGTACACTGACTTGAAACTTCTATAAACTGTGAACCAAAATAAACCTTTTCTCCTTTAATCTGCGGGTGTTGGGTATTATGTTATTGATGAGAAAGTGACTTATACACAGGTGACTTGAGATATCTTTGGTTTAGAACTAAAGAAAGTAGTACTGTATCAAACATTTGTTGATCATGCCAGCTTGAGTTAGTGATAGACAGATGGACTGTTCTAGAAATACGACAGGCTGTAAAAATCTGTGTTTATTAAGCACTGTCCAAAGGAGACACATATGCAATGGGTGGGCATGAGGCCCGTCATCAGTGAATGCTCTGTCACGGGGTTGGAAAGATTTCCATTCTCTCTTCCTAAATTATATTTTAAAGCTTGAGCACATTCATACTGGAAAGAGGCTACTGTAGCAATCTGATCATTGGAAAGGCAGTTTCCTTTAAAAAAAATGATTTTTGCTTTCTAATCAGTTTCTTAACAAAAATTCAGCATATGAACAGCACCAAGGGCCTCAACAATGTATGTGTTCTGATAAGAACAATGTCTAGACTTTGTAAAGCCAAGGTCCTGGTAGCACTAAGGCACTGACTGAGAGGTTAAATGCAGGAAGAACCAGTTGTGTGTCCTGTTAGTTGCCTTAGTTGTGTGTTTTCCATTTGTTTGTCTTCTTCTTAGCCCAATTCCACCTAGATTCACCCAACATCTTGGCTAGCTCTGTCCACACTGAATGAAGAGGAATTATGTTGGGCTGCATATAAAATATATAATTCATGTATATAAGCAACAAACTTTCTTTCATTTTTATATAACATTTTAAAAAGGGGATAAATAGCCTGCAGGCTGCTGGTTGCAGATACATTCTAGAATATCACCTAGAATAATGACTCAGAGTAAATGAGCAAATGACCACACTGCAAATGGCTTGTAACCAGTCTACACTGAAATAAATACAGAATTGAGTGTAAACAGTGAAAATGTGAGAAATTTGTCAAATTTGTTGAATCTAATGAAAATTGGGGATTATATTTTATTGTTTTTCATTTCATATTGTAGTCATTTATACTTTATAAAAATTTTGGTCCATGTTAAATGCTCATTCACTCCAAATAGTCTAAGAAGTGCTAATCTAAAGGGTAGAGAATGCTTTCACACTGATGCTGTATGACATTTGGTGCCTAAGTAGGACCTATGGCTCCCAACCCTGCTGTATAAGACAATCTTGTTGGGAGTTAAAACAACAACAACAAACATACTTCTGTATTGAGACAGAAGCTTTGGTTCCACTTCAATCAATTAAAAGAGAATAGGGATGTGGTTATGACCACACCAGGTCAAGGCCACCTGTTGTATCAGTATCAGTCAGTGCTCACTAGGGAAACAGATTTAATACACTACGTAGATATATATGCTGGAGATCCGAAGGGTCCAGACAAAAGTTGAAGGCCTGGAGCTTACTACAGAGTACGCTGAGAGTCTGCGTCAGGAAGCCAGGAAGCCAAAGGAGATGAGACAATGTTCAAAAGGAAGGAAAAGATGAGAATTCCTCCCAAGAAACACAAGCGAGTTTCCATCTTTCCTCTTTTTATTCCAGCCTGTAGGTTGGTGCCACTCACACAGTCTTTCATCTTCAACACAGTCCACTCAGTCACACCCAGAACTATGCTAAGTCAGTAAGTTGACTGTTCCTCCTCAAGTTGACACAATCCATTAACTATCACACTGCATTTACTAAAACCTTCCTTGGTGTTTCTGTAGTGTAGCCTGCAATAAAAAGGTGCAATGCGATGGTATCCAATCAGTGATCACCAGGTAAATGAATGACTAGCACAGGTCAGCCAGCCAACAGCAGGTGTTACACACCTGTCAAGGCTCAGGAACATGCCACAAAGCCATGAAGATTAATCAATGTTCTCCAATTGATAAAGCCAATACATAAAGAACACAGTTTAATCAACCTATAGTTTTCATCTACAAATAAAGTAGCATATATGAAGTCTCCCTCTCTCTTTATCCTACTCTTTTTTCTTCAGTGCTAGGGATTGAACTCAGAGACTTGCTCACACTAAGCAAGCATTCTATCACTGAGCTAGCTTGTTGTGGCTTATATCTAGAGGTCCCCCAGTGAGGTCATAGGTGGGGCTTTTTGGAGGTAGCTGGATCTAGAGTGTGTGATGCTGGGATTAAGTGTTTGATGCTGGGATCAAGAGTGTGTGATTATTAGTCCACTCATTGGTTTGGCATAGTTCTGGGTAGGACTAAAGGTTCCCACCTTGGGTGTGAGTGGTACCCACTGGCAGGTAGCCTGAATAAAATATAAGGGACAAAAGGAGGGTTGTCAGTTGTTGCTTGCTGCTTGCTTCTTTGGTACTACATTGCTTTACTCCTTCCTTCTTTCTGCCCTTTATAAACCGTTTCTCCTCTGCCATGCCACCCTGCCTACAAACTTTAAGCTAAATAAACCTTTTCACTTTTCCCTTTGGATGTTGGATATTTTGTCTCAGTAATGAGAAAAGTAACTAAGACATAGCTACAGCTCTTCTTATTTTGAAACTGGGTCATGCTAAATTGGAAAGCTGGCCTTGAATTTTGCATTCTCCTGCCTCAGCCTCCCAAGCAGTGGGTATTAACAGGTCAGTGCTTTCCTTCTGAAGGTAAACAGTATATCAATAATACCTCATCTAGTAGAAAGGAGATTTGTCAGGCTGACATCTTTCAGCTGGTCAATGAATACACTAGATGTCACTCAAGGTTCCTCAGGGTTCTCTCTCCCCTGGTTTTGCCTAGCTTTCAATTCTACATACCATCTTTCTTTCCAAACCTTGTTCCTATTGTCTACTACACCCGATGGAAGTCATATGTAACAGAGACAGACTAGGCTGAGAATGCAGCTCAGTGGGAGGACATCTGCTTTGGGTGTGAGATCCTGGGTTCCATCTCCAGCACAACAGAAACAAAAAAAGCCAAATGACAGCAACAGTCAAGCATGGTAATGCACTTGGGAGGCTGAGGCTGGAGTATCACTGTGAGTTCAAGGCCAGCCTGGACTGCACAGTGAAACTCTGTATTTGGTTTCCTATCACTGTCCCTAAGCTTACCTTACCCATTCATTTAATTGGTCAAGAATACTAACTAGGACTGATCTTATTTCAGTCATTAGTTTAGGCTGTGATGAAATTATAGCAAGTGAAATACCATGGTTTTGCCCTCACAAGGTTTACTGTTTCTCCTACAAATATACTTACTCTAATTTGTGTTACTTATCAGACCAGAAGTTCTCCAACTCTTTTGGCCACCACACTCAAAATAAAAAAGACATTTTACAAGCAACCCACATATACACAAACACATAATCACAGTTGCAGTCTTTGAAGTATGCTGCTTATCATCATGTTGTGTGATGAATTGATATTTTCTAGTTTATTATACTTTACTTCCTTTTTTTCCAACTGCTAGTCATGATTCATCAAACTTATTCCACAATCTACTAATAAGTAGAGTGTAATAAGTTTCAATCATAAGAATGAAAAATATTTGCCTTGAAGCCCAACACCACTTCTTACATGTATTTCCAGTGTCTAGCAAATGTTGAAACATGGATATAGTTTAGGTTGTTGTGCATATCAGTGTCCTAAGAATATATATGTATAATATGTATGAATGATTTTTTTGATATATAGATCCTATACTAGGCACAGTATATAGTATATGCCATGGATGTAATTCACTATTTCAGTAACAATCTGGGTTTCCCATATTTTAAATTCATATTATTAAAAATGTGCTCATTTGAGAAAAAAGCCACTAATTCTTTGTAATGGTTGCTACATTGTGTCAACTAGGGAAGTTTAGAGGTTTAATAGAGACTCAGCAGGGACCAGGGGCCTCTTGTTGTAAACATCCTCATCCTGTACAAGAGGAGGGCAGGGAGATCACACGAGTACTACACCTGCCCTAGGGGGCGGTAGCCTGATTATAATACAAGGGAGGAAATAAGGCTTGTTCCCCACCTTCTTTTGCTCTTGCTGCTTTTGCTGTCTCCTGCTGCCCTGTGCCATTCCAACCTGCCTTGGAGCCAGATGATTATGGACTGAAACCTCACAAACTGGGAGCTAAATAAACCTTTCTTTCCTTCATTTTTGGTGTTGGGTATTTCTAAGACAGTCTTTAAACTTATATAGACATTTAAACTTATTATAAACTCTAATAGCTAAAAATGGTTGGCATTAGAGACCATGGCACACAGAATAATGGCCTCCAAAGAAGCTCTAATTCACAGATGCTGTGAATATGTGGCCTTGTATACCAAAAAAGACTTTCTAGGTGTGATTAAATTGAAGATTTTTAGATGGGAGTATTATCCTGGGTCACTTGCATGGACCCAATGCAATCACAAGGACCCTTGTAAAATGGAGAAGAGGGTGTCAGAGTAGGCAGAGAAGGTGATGTGAAAGAGATCTAAAGATGTTATACTGCTGGTTTGGAAGATGAAAGATAGGTTGGAAGATGGAGAAAGGGACACAAGTCATAGAATGTAGGTCTCTATAAGGTACAGAAAAGGCCAGGAAAGATATTTTTCCCTAATGCCTCTTCAAGGAACACCGCTTGTCCAGTTATTTCTGGACTTCTATGTCTAGAAGTGTAAAATAACACATTTGTATTGTTTTAAGCGGCAAAAGTTGTAGCAACTTTTTATAAAAGCAATAAGACACGAATATATCATCAAAAAGAACAATTTGTGCTTTCATTGTTTGATTATTTGATCATTTTTTTCATGCCTAAATCTTGTAACCTGAACAACTACAATATGCATTATACTAACTAGTACTAATTTTATACTATTTTTTGAAATTCTATATTAGTTCTACCCCTTTTTTTCTGTTTTACTTTTTTTTTAATTTTACTTTTTAAAATAAAAAAAGAAACTAATACAGAGATGGAGTAAACAGTGCAATGGAATAATGTAAAAAAAAATCCAAAATCAGCCAGGTATTGTGGCACACAGCTATAATCCTAACACTCAAGAGGTTGAGGCAAGATTACTGTAAGTTCAAGGCCAACCTGGGCTACATAATGAGTTCTAGGCCTGCCTAAACTACACAGCGAGACTCTATCTCAAAACAACAAAAACAAAAAGATAAGAATAATTTTAAATACCAAAAAATACTCTGAAAGGCTGGGACTTTATCTCAGTAGTAGAATGTGTGCTTAGTATGAATGCGGTTCTGGGCTCAATCTCTAGCACCAAAACATTTGTCGATTTAGTATCTAATAAAAGCAATTTAGCAAATTGTGTGTGTGTGTGTGTGTGTGTGTGTGCAATGAGTTATACAATAAAGTGATACTGAGATGACTGCATACCAATTTTAAATAGCACAAAGATGGATCTGTTATTCCCTTATACTAGCATTATTTCCAGATGGATTATAGATTTAGATATCAAAAATGAAACTAAAATATCCTAGGAGTACTATAAGAAAATGTAATTTTTTTCTTTTTCTTAATTGAAGAAAATATAAAACCCCGAAATGATGAATAAAACAATGAAAAAGAAGAGATGGATGATGGTAATCCTTGTACTTAGATGGTGGGAGCAGTTGGGAGTCAGTTTGGCAGCATTTATCAAAATTAATTGTGCCCATATACTTCAACCCAGCAACTGCATTTTCCAAGAATTTATACTAAAGAAATATTCATAGAAGTAGAAGTTTTTATAATAAAAATGTTCTTTAGAGTATTGCTTATAATACCAAAGAACCAGAAACTCCCCCTCCTCCCAACTGGGCATTGAACCTTAGCCTAGTAATGGAAAAACTTTTAGAGCGTCTAGTGATGACAAATAACCTATTCATGCCATAGGTTTGCCACTACTGCCCTAGCCTTCATTTACTTATTTATTTAAAGACAGGGTCTTGCTAAATCACTAAGTTGCCCATGTTAGCTTCAAACTTGCAACCATTGTGCCTTACTCTTCCAGAGTGCTGGGCTTATAGGGGTGTTCCACCATGGGGGCTTAAATCCCCATTAATTATAGAAGACCAAATACATTATGGCACAACTTTTAAAAGAAAGACATATGTATCTGCTTGTTTTGTTAAGAAACTATTTCCATATGCATTTGTTAATGAACTACTGTGTGTATAGTATGATTTCTTCTGTACAGGGGAAAGAGATATATTTAGTTTATATTTTGCAGAGAAAACACTGGATGTGTACACAGTGTTACTGATGCCTACCTTTGAGAAGTAGACTAAGAATAGGAGAAAGTCCTAGATTTATGCACTTTTACATTGATTGTATAGTTTTTGATCTCAGAATTGCTAAATTGGGTCTTCTGCTATTTTTCAGCAAAAAAGAAAGAAAAAGAATTGCTGGCAATTGAAGAAGGAAAAAACCACTTGGACAGACTGACATGTCTGGGCCAGTTGCCTCACAGATACGTGCTGATTTTAATAGATTTTTTTTTAACAGTATGTTTAAAACAATTCTGTCATCAAAGTCACAAAATTCCGAGTTTATTAGAAAACATATGCCACTTTTTAAAAATGGTGTAAATTCTTTAAATTTGTTTGTTTTGTTTTGTTTTGCTTTGCATTAAGGTAGGCATGAAGACTCCAGGTACAAAGATGAAATTCCTCCTTACTTGTTAAGCTAAAGTTGATGAATATCCAACTGAGGTCTTTTTGTCTGAGACTACCTTAGAACTCATTTGTTGAGAGCCCGTGTACTTTGTATATTTCACCTTATCTGCTTAGTCAACAAAATCAAGTCACTTAAGTCGTATATTTTTTTAAAATAAAAACTTCTAACACTGTAAGCTCTGCAGAGTAAGTGGAGTCCTATTTTCCTGTGGGGTTCTCCTATCTAAAGATCCCCAATGGCCCTAGGGTTACTCATTTCTTCCAGATGAGTCCTGTCAAGTTATCCATGGTGGAGTGGCTGGTGAGTCAGCCACAGTGCCCGAAGTTCCTCTTCCACTGCTGCTGCCTGGGATCACAGCCAAGGCCCAGGCAGCCAGGCTTTGAGGCACAGGCAAGAACAAATGCCTATTTTCTCCTGGCCTCAGCTAGCCAGGGTTACCAGAGGTCCCATCAACTACACAGTGCAAAAAGCCAGACTTCTCACCTGCCAACAGCCTTCAAGTGTGACCACAGCTCTGCTCTCACTCTGCAAAACACAGCCAAGGGGACACAGAAACAAAATCACAGTTGATCATAGTGTCTGCCAATCTTCAGTAATGTTCATGGTCACTTTTAAATAAAAAAAGTATTATGCATTCCCAACTGTTAAATTACCTTAATTGTGTTTATGAAGTGTAAACATCAGTATAAAATTCCTTACTTTCACAGCTTTCTACATCTATAAAACTAAAACGATTTCAAAATCGAATTCACAAAATTTAAAATTCAATTATTTTATAAATGCATTATAGTGGGTGATGTTGTTTTGCTGCCATTAAACTATATCTTGAGATGAGAATATAGAACTCACCATTAATGATTATAGCTTGTGCCAAATACAAAAGCAAAGCAAGCACAATGTTCAGTTACAGGTTAGTCCTCAGATAATTCAGGATAGGCGTTAAAATATTAATTTTTTAAAAATCACAATTTAAGACCAAAAGTTTACATATTCTGAAAGTATTCCCCCAATATATATGTATTTTTTTCTTGAGTTTAAGGAATAGTGTTTACACCTAACAGGCTTATTAAAATGCAGTCTCAGGTCCCATTCCAAACGTAATGTATTAGAATGTATACTTTAACACAATGCTCAAATGATAGATATGCACACTAAATTTTGAGAAGCACTCAATTATTATTTCCAAATTCAGTCTTCAATGAGCCCATATGGTGATGGAGCACAGTCTAACAGTCCCTTTTTTCCTTTTTAAACAGTTTTCATTCTTTTCTTTGCAGAGTTTCTGGAGGGTACATTTAAGGTGAGCTCAGATTTTGATAGGAATAATGCAGAGTACTGGTGACTCTGAAGGACCCTTCCTGATAACTTCCCCCAAAGTACCTTCTACTCAGAAATAGAAGTGTAGAGCTTAACACCAGCCACATAAGACTATATATACGGTATGATTTTATTTATGTGAAATATCCAGAGTAGGCAAATTCACAGAGACAGAAAACAGATTAGTGGTTGTTAGAAGATTGGGGAGAAAGGAATGGGGAGTAACTGCTAATAGGCATTGAATTATTTTGGGGGGTGGAATTAGTAGTAATAATTAGCATGTACAAATTTTTGAGGTGAAATTCGATAGTAGTAATGGTTGCACAGCTTTGTAAATATATTTTTAAAAGCACTAAACTGTAAACTTTAATGAGTGAACTTCTAAGTCTGTGAACTACATCTCCCTGTGTGTGCCTAGGCTGGTCTCAAACTTAGGAACTCAAGTAGATCCTTCAGCTTCACCCTCCTGAGTAGCTGGGACTACATGCAAGCACCACCACATCCAGCTATTTTAATTTTTTAAAAAGTTGCTTCGAAGTTTTGCTAATAACTAATAACTTGCTAATAACTTGCTAATAAGAGAAAATGGACAAGACGTTGTATTTGTTTATTTGAAGGGCTCATCCTGAAGTTTCCCAAAACGAAGAATGTTCCTTTTCACCCTCACCAATGTTGAGACTCTAGATGTATTTAAAAGATAAGGTGTCAGATTTATAAAAGATAAGGTGTCAGATTTTATAAAGGTCACTTTGGTTTATAAGTGGGGTAGGAGGAATGGGCTGGACACAGAGGGTTTGAAAACAGGAAGATTACTTGGGAGACTAATTACAAGGCTCTATGGGATATTAACAAGGACAACATAGACTTGAATGCTATCACCCAGAGACATAGAAAATTTTGAGATTTGGAAATCAAGGAAGTCTGGTCTATTTCAAATGTCTTCCTGAATTCCTACCCATTATTATTATTACTTTTTGATCATGCAGAGTGGTCAGGAATCACAGCGGGTGAAAACATTAGAGGACAAAAAGGAGAGGTCCTTTTCCTCCAGAAACAGTAGTGATCAGACATTGCAAGACTTACATAGGGTTTATAAAATTCATACTGTGACAAAAACCAAAAGGAGGTATAAACCTAGTGCTATCAGCATCAAAAAAGGAATAAATTACTTCTGGTGGAATTCCCATCGGATCTTTTGAAGAATGAGTGGCAACTGACAGGAAATAGGTGAAAGAGAACAGTATTTTAATAAAGCATTTAGTAGAGAAATATTAGGACGCTACTAGGTAAAACCTTTGGCATGATAATGCCAAACCCATATTTGTTAATTAGGGTTATTTAATTTTAAAAAGCACATTGTTCCTAGCACAGAGAAAGCCCCTGTTTCTTTCATAAATGAACGTTGTTTAGCTTTGTTTCGGAGCTTCGATTTAGGACAGGAAATGACTCAAAAGTCCATTGCAAAGCCTTTGTCCTCTATTAGCACTTAAGTTCGAAGACCCGGTGTTAAGGGACCCTTTAACATATAGAGCCCCCCCCCACCCCGCCCAACGCGGCCCCCCCACCCGCGCGGTCCTCAGGTCCTTGGGTCTAGCGGGGGTGGGGGTGGTTAAAATCCAAACAGCCAATCGCTGCGCGGCCATGGGGCGGGACAATGTCGCTCCACCCCTCCTCCAGCCCGTCTTCGGAATCTTCCCAAACCCAGCCCATCTCGCACCTGCGTGTCCCTCGGCGTCCGGGCTGGTGCAACCTCTTTTCCACATCTGGGGGTGGGGGCTCGCCTATCGCGAGACCGCCTCCTGTTGCTGCCGCCGCCGCTCCAGGCCGCTGACTGGCTGCGCCTGCGCAGCCACCATGTTCGGTTGCTATGCTGCGGCCTAGGAGACGGGGTGTGCTTGAGGGAGGAGGAGGAGACGGAGGAGGAGGAGGAGGAGGAAGAAGAGGAGGAGAAGGAGGAGGGGGGTGACTGAGCGTCTCTCGCACTCACACACGAACGCTGCCAGGATTGCCAGCCCGCTCACGCCGCGCTGCGCGCCTTTCCGCTTCTCGCGACCCCCTACATTGTTCTCCCGGACTCTAGGGTCCTCAGAAATTGGGCCGGAGAAATTTGGCTTTGGCTGAGGGATCACAGGTTTGGGGCCAGGCCCCCCACCCCGAACTCCCCTCCCCCACGGCACTTTGGGGGTGTGGATTATCTCATTCCGGCCGGGAGGTGGGAGCGGGCGCCGGCTGCCCGCCTCCCGCCGCCTCCCGGCGCGCTGGCCCGCGGCAGCCCCGCAGTATGAGGTGGTGCTGGCGGCTCGGGGCCGTGGCGCGGCCGCTGCGGCGGCTGCTCGGGGGGTGCTGAGGGAGCCCCCGGGGTGGTGCGACGGACGCGCTTCTTCCTGGCGCGTCCGGCCTCCAAGCTCATTCTCCAGCCGAGAGGACGCGGCTGTGATACGAAGGTAAGACGCGCTCAGATCCCCGCCGGCCTCTCGGCCCTGCCTGATGTGTTCGAGGTATTACCTGGGGCGTGTGCGGCTCGTGGGAGATGAGCCAGGTGGGGCAAGCCAGACGCACAAGGTTGCTTGTAGGAACGAGCAGAGCCTCTCCCACCTTCCAGGGACTTCTGCTCTTGCAGCTTCCAGGGGTTATAGCTGAAATCTCTGTTACGGGTGAGCGAAGGGACAAGGGATGGAATAGGTTTGGAGATGGAAGGTTCTGAGGTACCTGAACTCTAGGTAAGACTTTAGAATCTTCAGTTTCCACTGCTGGTAGACACCGCCACCCCCACCCCCCGGCTTGTGTGAGTGCTGCTTGCAAGCTAGCTGCATGAGCACGTTATGCTTCCCATTGAAGTTTTAAAGCCCCTTATGATTGTACCGGTTTATATTTGTGCGTAGGAATCTGTAGTAGGGTTACAAAAGTTGTATTATGATAAATAGATGTAACGTTGCATTTCCTAAGGTTTCCTTAAATGGTGGTGCGTATATATGCATGGATGTTTCTGCGAAACTTGGGATGGTAGACTTGGGCTTGCATCATAGAGTGACATCAGAATGTACTAGGACCATTTGCTTGTTCTCGGAGGACCTGTGATACCAGCAACTTTTCGAATAAGAACTTCAATATTAAGTTTTGTGATCAGATCTCGGGCTCCATTGTCACATTTAAAACGTGTCCCTGGAGGAAAAACTAAAACATCAATGTATCCTATCTGTAAAAGGCGACTTGAGTGTAAAGAAGACTGAAACAATAAAAACCTGGGCATTTTTCTAAACAATATTGTGCCACGGGAGAAACACTTTTTCATTTTTCAAGGGGGCGGGGATGCCCTTAAATAATTATTCAGAGTCCAAAGCATACTTAATAAAAGAGAGATGAATATGCTAGTTAAATCTTGAATTCGATGAATATAAATACAGCTGAATTTAAAGAAAAAACTTTTAGAAAAATGTGTATTGTACAGAACTGCTTTACTAACTCATAATAAAGGAGTTCAATGATTCTGTGGACAGCAGCGTTTTTTGTCAGAATAAATTTCTGCTCCAATTACCACAAAAGCTATTTTTGGGTCTGCATTTTTTATGGCACACATATCTTTGTAGATTTTGTCTTGACACATGTGCACGGACCCATTAAATCGTGATCTTGAGTGATTTTTCAGAGCAACTTTTTTTTTAATTACACGGTAATATTTGTGATTGAACTAATCTATTTTAAACATGAGGCAAGTCAGATTTTAAAACACAAGGAGACATTGTAGTATTTCTTTTTAGAAGCAGGGTTTTTTTTTTTTTTTTTTCACGGTACCCGGGATGGAACTCACGACCTCGTGCTTGCTAGGCAGGCGCTTGTGCCGCTGAGCTATATATCCCTGGCCCACACTGTAGTATTTCTTAATATTAACCGAGTAGGTTAAAGTTTATTAAACTAGAAAATCACAAATTCCTCAAAAGTAGCGATACATGAGGATGTGGCTTTCTTATTGCCTGTTTTCTAATAGCTTCTGGCTATAGAGGTGAATTGTCAAATTTGTGGGGTTTTTTCCCCCTTATGACCTAATTGAATATCTTTTAAATGTCCCTAGTAACATCGTTACTTTAAATGTATGACACCTAATTTCTAATTTAGGCTAGGTATAAAACCAGCATTGATTGGACACACTTGCTAAAAATACTTTCTAGGTCGATGTACTTAGAATGCAGCCTAAAGAAAATTCATTTGAACTCTTCTATGACCATTGTATATTTCATTATTATTGAGGAAGTTTTTAAAAAATTACAGAGTCTCACAAGTTATACTTCATCAGTTCAGCTATAGATTCTAGTTTTTTAAATTGATAAAATAGGTTAATTAGTGTGGGATAGTAACAAAATCTTCAGGTTTTTCTGTGGTTTTGGTTTTGTTTTGAGCTGTTTTGTTTGATAGTATATGGCTAGTATCAGTTCTTAATTAAACTCTGTGGTTTGTATATTCAACTATTTTAGTTTTGTTTGTTACAGTATAATTAGTTGTTAAATGATAGTTTAGTATTACTGGTTTATATTTATTTTTGACCTAAACTAAAAAGTGGGAGTCAGTGGTCATGGTTTCTAGTAACTTATCTTTAAGGAACAAATTAAGAAGCCATTAGATAATTTTAAGGAGACACTGTTTATGAGAGTACTTTTTATTTTTTCCTACTCTGAGGGTTAATGTGATCACTTTTAAGCAACAAAACCACTTTAAAATTAGGTGCAAATCCTAACATGTCTCATAGATGTTTAAAGGCAAGTGATTAAAAGTTCTGGTTGAATTCTTTATGTTAGTTACTAGGAGTGCAACATCAGTGAACTCATTAAGAATGTAAATATGTGACTAAAGTGAGTAAACATATTGTTCCTCTAAATAAAATTTGGTTGTTAGTAGAAATATACTGGTAGAAATGTTCTGTTGTTTTTCTGGATTATTGCATGTTTTGAATACATACTTTACGTAGTATAGTCTAGACACATTAAATTTATGAGTCCACAAGATGGGCATGGTGGTACCTGCCTGTAATTCCAGCACTCGAGTGGCTGAGGCAGAAGGATTTCAGCAAGTTTGAGGCCAACCTGAGTTCGAGGCCAGCCTGAACTACATAGCAAGACCCTGTCTCAAAAAACAAAACAAAATGAAATGAAACCAAATTTACCAGTTCACTAGAATAAGTAGTGAAGAATGAATATTGGTTTAGCATTCTGGAAATCTTTTTCTTGTTTGCCAAGGAGGAGCTGTAAAAGGAAGGTGTTATTGTTTCTTTTAATATTTAATTAGTGCAGATGGAGGGAAGAAATATAAAGTAAAAGTTCTGTAGAATTTTCTTTAGTGGTGTGGAGAAATTTAGTTGTCTAGGAACAGCATAGTGTGTTTCATATCCTTTACATGAGAAATCAGTATAATCAAATATATAATGAGGTGGGAGGAAGTAGAGAAATTTATTATACTCTTTATTAGAGGTATTTTCCCTCACATTCTTCATTTTATTACTCCAAGTGGAAGCACCAAGAGACAGGTGCAGATTTTGAAGAAATTAATAAGAACAGAATGAGAATTACATACGGTGGACTGTCTTGAGAGGAAGATGTTAATTTGGATGAGTTATTGTGTTTGTGTCTTTTAATAAGGGAGGAAAGGGTGCTAGAAAGACAAAAGGATCCAGAAGGGAAAAATACTAGTATTTATTATCTTGTTAAGTGCCATACATTATATACAAGGAATTTTTCATGTTGTCCCTTAATCATCAAGTATACTTTGTGAGATAGGTATTATTAATCCCCAGCCGCTCCCACATACCTCAGAAATAGAAGCTAAGGAAAATTAACTTGCTCAGAGTTGTCCTAGTGAGTAGAAATCAAACTACTGACTCTGAAGCTTATTCTTTAGATAAGTGCTGTCTGGTTAAACGTTTTACAGTGACAGAAGTAATTCTTCCCTCTTGTAGCTTTATCGAGTTATAGAAATATTCTTTATGTGCACTACTAGATATGGTAGCCATTAACCGTATGTGGCTATGAAACACTTGACATATCACTAGTGTGTGTGTGAGAAACTATTAATTTTAATAATTTAAAAAAATTTAAATTTGGGCTGGGGGTTTAGCTCAGCGCCACAAGTGTCTGTTTGGCAAGCGTGAGGTCATGAATTCAATTCCTGGTATCCCCCCTCAAAAAAATGTTTTTTTAAACTTATACCCAGATGTAGCAGGTAGGTACAATTTGGGCTTGAATGGCTTTAGATCTCATTTCTTACACAATCTGAGTTCTACTACTATGTAGTCTTGTACAAGTTTATGTATGACATTAGACAAGTTGTTTAGTTCTTAAACTGCAGTATAACAAAGTATGCATCTTTCAAGACTATTTTAGCATGCCGCTTTCCTAGTTAAAATATAGAGCAGGTCTCTAGTGCCTATCAAATTAACCCCCAGTTCCATTTCACTACTACTACTTGCCTTTTCTCTTTCTCAGAGAAAAAGGGAAAGAAAAAAACCATTCTGGTTTTTTCCCTCCATCCCTAATCATCAGTTTAAGCATTTCTAACTCTCTAATCACTGTGCTTTCTCTTCAAGTCTACTTCAAAATTCAAGTTTTTCTAGAAGAATCTCCTTAATCCAGTCAGTAATCAGGTGCTGAGTCCCAGTAACAAGTACCCAGGGATTAACGTATGCTTGTTCAGGTATAATTTAGTACATCTTTCTTACATTTTTTTTTCCATTAAATTTTGTGTTAACTACTAAGTGTAAGAAAAAGATTGTTTCCTTTGTATTGCCTCATGAGTTTAGCCTTTTGTTCAGCAATTTTGTTTTTAAAAGTCACTTGAGTTTTTTAAAAAATGATAAGTACTGTAACATTTACCCTTAATCACAATTCTGATAAACGTTTTGTTTCCAAGTCAATTGTCTTTTTCTTGTTTGTTTGTCAAGTTGTGTGACCAAGATTTCAATTTAAGTCTAATAATGTAATAATCATTATGTAGTGGAGGCCTACAGTGTAGGGAAAAGATCCCTAAATTATGAAGTCAGGCTGGTCTGGTTGGAAATGTGGTTGCAAAGACATTGGATGTATTATATGACCTCTGAGCCAGTTGGCCTTGAATTGCTGTGAGGATAAAGATATATAAAACACCTATCACTGTTCTTTAAAAAAGATGTCAATAGCTGAGAGCGGATATCACTATTTTTTTTCATTTTCTCATTATAATGCTCCTTAATACAATTTTAAATGATTGCTTAAACATTCAGTTGATTTACTGTTGACTGATTTAGTCATTTACCTCCTGGTAAATATTTTTGTTTTATTTTGCTTATTTCCTTAGTCTAAAACTATAGGGCTGAGATAATTGTCCAAGGTTATGTCAGAATCTCTCTTTTACAGAAGTACCTACAGTGGGTGGTGGTGTTTTAGTTGTATGTGATTAATTAATGTATTTAAAAATTTTTTGGTTTATTGGAGGATAATGGCAACATTTCTCTGCATGTCTGTTGTACTGGGAGCAGTGGTATAAAGGTAAGTAGGTATAATTTTTATCTTGAGCTCAAATTCTACAGAGGTAACACATGTCAATAAACAATTCACAGTGACAGTAATAAGATCCGGGGGGAAATGAGAAGTGGCATTTGAGTATGGTCTTGGAGGATGAAATGGAATTGATCTGGGTAGAGAGAACAGCATGTACAGAAGTCACAAGTATGAAAAGGTGCATAACATGCTTAGAGAAATGCAAGTTGTCTTCTTTCATGTCTGTGAATCAGTCTGCTTGCCTGCCTGCCTGCCTATCTCTGGATGCATGTGGATAGCTATCCTGTGTTGAAACTGTATGTGTATGTGCATGTGTGTTGGCTGTGGTAGCAGATGAACCTTAGTGAGGCTTCTTGTGTTTGTGCAGTGAGTGGGATCGTTTTAGGACCTTAGGCCATATCAGAGCCTTGAGGATGGCTTCTTTTTTTTTTTTTTAACTTTTTTTTTTTTTAATTTTAAAGAGAATAAAACAAAAGAGGGCAGAACAGAGCAGATCAGAACAGGACAACATAGGCAACACAGTACTTTACATTAAGACAACTGGACATTAACAGTAGCTATCACAATATCTCTTTCTCTGCTATAGTTGAGCATAGTTTCAAATACAATAATATCAAACATAACAAAATAGTATAAAACTATTCAAAGAGTGAAAGAATTACAGGGCATTCTGAACCAAATAACAGAGAATGATCAATAGGTACTATAATATCTCATTTTCGATAAAAAAATTTTGTTTAAACTATCAAACATATTCAAATCCCAATAAAACACAATGTGATAGATAGAACCAATGGTAGTAGAAGAATAGAATCATGGTAGGACTTCTAAGAAGGACGATATTAAATCAGCAATAGCTGTCATAATGTTTTGTTTTCTTCAAAACAGCTGTTCATACCATCACGCATGATATAGTCAAATAAAACAGAATAAAACCATTCCAACTGATGAATGAAAACATTGAAAAGCTTCAAAGCTATGAGATGGGGACTCATGCTTACCATAAAACAATGGAGTACTACTCAGCTAAAAAGAATGATCACATTGAGATATTTATAAATAAATGGACACAACTTGAGACCATTCTCATAAGCGAAATAAACCAAACTCACATGTGTAAATACCGTATAGTCTCCCTAGTATGAGAGTTGATAAGAGGATGGCTTCTGTAGGCATTAGTTTCCTTGATTTATCCCAGTGTGCTAAAAATTACCTTTTTTTTTGGTGCCAACTTAGAGAAAAGCACAGTTTTAGAGTCTCCAACTATTGGAAGGTTTACCCATTCACTGTTGGCAGCCCCACTATATAATAATAAAAAAAATACAGTGAACAACAAACCCTAAGTTAGCACTGAGAAAGTCAGATCAAAATTCCCCTTTAGCTCCTTCCTTTCCCCAGTACTTACAACTTAGTGTTTTCTGTGTATTTGAATGTGAGTGTATATGTGTGTGAAATACCTTTTTGTTGTACTTGCCTAGGAAATTTAACATTAACATGAGGGAATAATTATAAGTATTTGAAAAGGGGACAAGATTAAATGTAAATTTTGAAAGGTAACTCCTGACGTCTAGATTATGATGCAAAGATATAAGGAAGTACAAGGATGAGGTTAGAAATGGGGCAGGAAATCAAGTAAGGATGCTGTTGGAGTGACCCAGGTGAGAAGTGATAAAAAGTTAGAAATAGGGAAATAAATGTGTGCAATTAGAACTGAAAACTGATTAGGTAATTTCATTAGCACTCAGAGTCTGTTTAGATATATGGGAAGGAGGAAACAAGTTGAAAATGATGAGATTTGTTCTTTGGCAAATTCCTTTCTTTAGGAAAGGAAGACCAGGTAGTTTGCTACATACAAAGGTCATGAGTTCTTATTTAATGCTTTTTAATTTGACATTTTGAAATAATGTCAAACCTAATGAAAAACAACAACTTACATACTGTTTATGTACACATAATGAACCTGAAACATTTTGGGCCTGACTTACTGTTTGAAGTAAGATGGAAAAATGTGAATGTTTAAATTTTTAAAAAATTTTACTACTATATGGTAAAAGACATACTGCCTTTAATCCTCCTCCAAATACTTGCTTCAAACACACTAATCTTATCATTCTTGTACTTTCTGAAGTAGATTTAGAAGTCCTCTTTTGTATCTTTAGTTGTGTACCTTTGAATTATGTACTGAGTAGATTTACCTTTCCTGGTCATTTTGACATTGGGGAAACGCCAGAATGGATGGCACTTGACACCAGCATTCACTCTATTTTTGATCACATATCTTCAAGTCATTCATGAAGGAGAAATTTCCAGAAATGCTTCAGAAAGTGGCAAGAACAATGGGATGTGTTTGCAGCAAGGGGGAGTATTTTGAAAAGAATCAATAGCAATGTGTCTTTTGCTATAATAAATTTTTAAAATTTAAGCAGTCACAATATATGTATTTTGGTCCAACAGTATAGTGAGCTTAGTAGGATCTTCTTTTCAGATGTCCAGATATACCTACCTTAGCACTGTCTTTGACCCTTTCTTCTACTATATCTAATTGGATTACCAAATTTCAGTGTCTTTCTTGTTTCTGGTGCTTCATTTTTCATCTCTATCTCATTTCAGGACAATATATTATTTGTAGTGTCAGACTTTTTCTGAATCGTTTGAGGCAATATGTAAACATGATGGCCATCACCTTTATTCTCAGGTATATTTATCAAAACATGGATGTAACTACCAAATCAGAAGTCAACATTGATACATTACTAACTTGGTCCAGATGCCATTCAAATTTTTCCAACTATCCCCGCAGTCTCTCTTTGTCTTTCTTTCTTGGTTCTGGACCCAGTTTATGATCATATGATGAATCTAATTGTCATTTTTAAAGTCTTTAGTTTGAAACAGTGTTCTCTCAGTATTCCCCTGTCCTTCATAACAGTTTTTATACATGTAGTTCCTTTTATTCTATAATATGTCTCTCTGTATGTCTCAGGATTGTTCACAGGCAGACCGAGTGCATTGTTTGCAGGAATATCATACATGTGCTATTCTTAGTGCCTCAGTAGGAGGCATACAGTGTTGTCCTACCTTTGGTGATGTTTAACCTTGAATAGCGTGTAAGTTCATGTTCCCTGGGTTTCTTTACTGTGAAGTCATCATCGTTCTTTTTTTTTTTTTAAGTTTTATTTCTTTTTTTACTATTTGTGGTGCTAGGAATCATACCCAGGGCTTTGCACATGCCAAGCCACTGAGCTACATCCCCAATTGGTAACTGTTAGGTGGGAAGATACAAATGGCTATGCCCGCCAATATTTCTCATAAAAATTTAAATACCATCATTTGGGCCCACCAGTGACTCCAGAGTCAGCTAACTCTCCGAACGTTGCCATGTATATCTAGTAATAAGTTGCTATTCTATTGAAAGATTTTCCTCCCAAAATCTTTATTTATTCACTGATTTTTTTCAGTGTATGCTCAGGAAATTTTATTCCAGCTTGGTGGGTTTTATTAATACTGTAATTTTTATGTTTTAATGCTCAAATAGTCCCAGATTTTGTTACTGGGGATCTGTTCAAGTTGGCTTCTTTCCTAAAGTGATAATTCCAAGCTCATGTTGCACTTTTCTGTTCTAGCCCTGGAATTACCAGTTTCTCTGAAGAATCTTGATTTCTTAATGGAGGAGGTATTTAGAAACCAAGGTGTCGGTTCTTAGTGTGTTTATTTCTGCTACGATACCATCAGATCTAGAAGGTCTAAACTAGGAAATGCGTGGATGTGTACATACATCTGATTATTTCTATATTTATAGATACTTAAAGCATTCTCACTTATATGGCCTTCTCCATATAAATATATATATATATATTCACATATATATCATATATATGTGTATATATATCATATATATGTATGTATGTATGTATATACATACATATATATGTATGTGTGTGTATATATATATATATATAGCCCTCTTTTATGCAGTGTTCGAGTTGAAATCCAGGGACTCAATAGATGGTTAGGCAAGCACTGTTAACACTGAGCTACATCTCCAGCTCCCTTGTAAATCTCTTCTCCAGCAGTGAGAAATTGGCTTCTGTTATCTCCTCCATATATTTACAAGTTCAGTAGCCTTCCTTGTGCCAACCTCCCAACCTCAGACTGGTTGTCTTGTTGCCTGCAACCTTTGAGGACTCTGACATGGGGTCCTCAGGGCATGCTGTTAGGACCTCTTTAAAGATAGGGAACTTATTTGCCACTTCACCTTCAGAACAAAAAGTTGCAGAAAGGTGTTACCTTTAATTTTAAAGGAGAATAAAGGTGAAATCCAGAAAACTGTGTCTTTGGGCATGTTACTGTGTGAATAACAGAGTTTGATATTAAAGCATTTTTTTTTTCTGTCTCTGGTACTGCATAGCCTATGTCTATCTGTGTAAATCTAGTTTGGAATCCAGTGACAGGATTTGAAGTTGTATATGTGGTAGCTGAAGCAGTGAATGTGACTGTCACTGCTTATGAAGTGTGTGCAAAGTTCAGAGGAGGATCACTGGGGTCCTACCCATCATCATTGAAAGATTAAGCCTTTTAGGAAGTAAAGATTCAGTAAAGATTAAGAGGAAAGAAAGGTATGTCTTATTGCATGGTAGAAGGTGATGAAATTGGGAATTTGAGAAAGGTGCTAGTTCAAAAAGAAAATCAAAAGTGCTTTGAATTCAACTATTGCAAAGTTAATGATCTTAATTAGCTGTTTTTCTAGTGTAGTCAGGCTGGCTACCTGTTTCAGAATCAATGAAATATTGATTAAAAATATGAATTCCCCAGGTCTCATCTCAGACCTTACAGATTCTTAAGAGTACATAACTGGAGAGTTCAGAGATGGTAGCAAAGGAAATCTGTTGAAACGCTGCTAAGGTGATGAGGTACTAGTTTGAGGTTTGTTACAGTAGCAGAGGAGTTAGAGTAGAGGATTATGATAATTGAAATTGAGGGAACTAGACATATAGTGAATATAAACTGAACAACTATTAAATCTGGCTATAAAGGGAAGAAGGGAGTCATGTTATGAAGGATTAGGGGACAACATCAAGAAAAAATACAGTACTTCTATTTTTTTAAATTCACACATAGCTTAACTTTTATTGGGATTAAGGGAAAGAAACTAGTTATTTGGAAGATGGATAAGCAAAACCATATAGCAATGCTTACTACTAAAAAATGCTGTAATTAATGAACTGGTAGTATCTGGGATCACTCCCTGCCTCCATGTCAAGTGATTGCCATTTTATGGTGGATCTTTGGAGTAATTCAGGGGTCATTGTTAACTTTATTTTATTATTAACTGTGTGTGTTGTCTTTTCATTGTACAGTTGTTATAAGTGTCTGTTGTTTCTATAAAAGCATGAATTCTGAATACATACATCTTTGTATATAGAGAAGTTTTCTGCAGTGCAATTAGAGTTAGAGGAGACTTCAGATAGAATCAGTTTAATGTATTCTTTGAACACTGACAAAGTAGCAGAGGTGAGCTTGGCTGTGTGGAGACAGAACTGAATGAGACATATTTGTTTTCAGTGAGGTTATTGGCCTTGTTTCAGAGAAACTTGAAATCTAATGTACTGCTGAATTTGTCAGTAGTTATCTGTGTTAGTATACAGCTAAACTATGTATAGATATAGTTATTAAGTGTAGCAATTTATATTATCAGAACTTTCAGACCTCTCATTTACTTTGAAAATTTGTTTCCTTTTTTTGTATTAGTAATATGACTTGATTCAGATTTCAAAATAATACGGAAAGGTTTATATTGAGACATCTCAATACCATTGTTTTCTTTCCTTGTTCCAATTACAAACAATTTTATTTTCATATATTCTATAGTACTTATGCAGATAGAAGCAAATGTCAATATAGGTAACCTTTTACTCCTTTTCTACATGCAAAATAACTTACTAATGTTTTGTATCATTTTTTAATATACTTGGGATATTTGACTTTAGTATATGCAGAGCCCCCTCCCTCCTTTTCTCCATCCCCACTTCTTTCCTTCCTTCCCTCTTTCATTACAGTAATACATTATAATGTGTGGTTATGCTTAATTAAGCTAACTAATTCTAATTATTTAAACTTTTATAATTTGGTTTTCAGGTCCTTTTACTTATATAAGTCATGTGATTTCACATCTGTATGAACTAGTACTTCCACGAGGCGTTTTGCATTAATGACCTGTCTGGCTCTTGGTTCTCGAAGTCTTCTAATGGCTAGTTGGGCCAGCCTTTCAAACTTTGTGGCCAAGTCAAACACTCCACCCTTCTCATTTCAGCAACTTAGATGAAAAGTGGAAGGACAAATGAATGACACTGATATTGATTAAACTCTACTGGGT
>PVJX010012521.1:0-50121 GCA_004027295.1 Dolichotis patagonum
AAGAGCGGGGCTACGGGCCCAAACAGACCTGGCCCAGATGCTGATCTCCAGGCAGTTCCCTGCGGATGAAAGGCGTGCTTACCAGCCCCAAAGAGTCGCGCCGAGATTAACGTCTGCGCAGACTTTGGATCCAAACAGCCCAGGCCACTCTACGGGTCCGGGAGTTTCGGGTCCCAAAGAGACAGCCCAAGATGCTGCTTTCTGGGAGACTTCCTGGGGGTGAAGGTTGGGGCTGTGGGCCCAAACAGACCTGGCCCAGATGCTGATCTCTAGGCAGTTCCCTGCGGATGAAGGGCGTGCTTACCAGTCCCAAAGAGTCATGCCGAGATGCAGGTCTGCGCAGACTTTTGATTCAAACAGCCCAGGCCACTCTACGGGTCCGAGAGCTTCAGGTCCCAAAGAGCGAATCTGTGATTTTTATTGCAATGGCAGAGGTAGGAGTTTTCATGATACGTGTGTGTGTTGCTGTGTGGTGAGTGTGGGCCGGAAGGCTTGGAATGAAATGAGTGGCAACTCCAAAGTCATTTCAGGGCACTGTGCTCAGGAGGAGTTACCCAGAAAGGCTTCTTCACTGCTCTGTGATGTGATAGCTCCTTTCCTAAGCCAAAGTGTCACTGCCAGAACTCTTCCCATACTCAGAGCAAGTTCTAAGGGGACTCTCCTGAGGACTACTTAAACCTAACTGGAAGCTATGTTGTGAAGATATCATCTCCATATCCACTTAACTATTCACTTGCAGTGAGTAAGGAACTGAAAATAGAGGGGACACATAGAAAGAGACCACAGAACAAGGTGGGATACTGTCTGTGTGGTAATTTTGTTTGTTTGTTTATTGTTATACTGTTGATTGAACCTACGACCTTCACACTGAGCAATATCCCAAGTCCTTGACTTTTGAACTTTTTAAGAATACATGTTTGCAGGTTGTAAGGATTGCATTCATTTCAGTGTCTAGGTACAATGCATAATGTTTCTTTTCTTCATTGTTCTTCCCCTCCCTTCCCTCTCCCAAGCCTTCATCTCAAGATCCTGCACATTTACTGTGGATCTGTTCATTTATTTCCCATTGTCTATCTTTACTTTTAATCTTTAAATTATTTATATTTTGGATTTCTCATATAAGAGAAGTTATGCAATAGTTAAGCTTATGTATCTGAATTATTTTACTTAATATTATGGTCTCAAACTACATCTATTTTCCTATAAAGTACTCAAATTTATCTTTCTTTATGGCAGAAGAGTACTCTATTGTATATAAATATCATATTTTCTTTTTCATTCACCTATTGATGGGCATATAGGCTGCTTCCAAGCTTTAGCTATTGTGAGTTGTGCTGCTCTATGTATACAGGTGTATCTCTGTAATATGTCTTTAACAGTTTTGGGAAGATATCTAGAAAGGGAGTAGCTGGAATTTCTAGTTTCAATTTTTTGAGAAAACTCCATGGTTATTTGTATAATGATTGTGCTGGTTTACACTCCCACCAACAATTTAGAAGGGTACATTTTTCTCTGTAGCCAGCACTTGTTATTTTTGATTTCTTGATGATTGCCACTCTTTCTGGAGCAATATGAAATCTAAGTGATGTTTTAATTTGCATTTCTCTGATGGCTAAAGATGTTGAACATTTTTAATATGCTTACTGATCATTTATATATCTTATGAGAAGTGTCTATGCATGTCAGTGCTCGTTTTTGATTGGGTCTTTATGTGGGGAGGGTCTGATTTTTTGAGTTAGATATTAGTCCCCTGTCATAAACATAGCTGTCAATTTTTTTTCCCATTCTCTAGGGGTTTTCTTTTCACTCTATTGATTGTTTCCTTTACTGTACAGAAGCCTTTTAATTTGATATGGTCTCATTTGCTGATTCTTGATGTTTCTTGTGCATTTGGAGTTTTGTTAAGAAAGTCCTTGCTTGTGCCTATCTCAAGAATTTTACCTACTTTAGTCTGCTTTATTATCTAGGTCCTTCACTCATTTTGACTTTATTTTGGTGCATGATGATAGATATTGGTCAAAATTCAGTCTTCTGCATGTAATAGCCAGTTTTTCCAGCACCATTTGTTGAAGAGGCTATCTTTCCTCCAGTATATGTTTTTGGTCTCTTTATCAAATTGAGATTATTTTGTTTCTGAGATTGCTCTGAGATTGTTTCTGTTGCATGTCCCTGTTGCATTGATCTGTCTTTTCTTTTTGCCAGTACCATGTCATTTTTATCACAATAGCTTTGTTACATATCTTGAAATTCAGGATTGTGGTGCCTCCTGCTTTGCTCTTTGTTGCCCAGGATTGCTTTTGCAATTCTGAGTCTTTTCTTGTTCCATATAGATTTTACAATTATTTTTTCTAGTTTTGTAAAGAATGCTATTGAATGCATGCAATCTGAATATTATTTTCAGTAGTATAGCCATTTTGACAGTATTGGTTCTGTCTGTCAGGACAAATACAAGAGAATCTTTCTATTTTATGATATTCTCCTTGATCTCCTTTTATGCTGTGCTGCAGTTTTAGTTGTAGAATCTTTCACTTCCTTGATTAGGTTAATTTCTAAGTATTTAAGTTTTCTTGAAAGTATTGTAAATGGTATTGTTTTCCTATTTTCTTTGGTGAATTCATTATTGGTGTATAGAAACAGAATTTTTGTGTGTTGACCTTGTGTCATCTTATATTGATGAATTTATTAGTTTTGGGGACTTCTATGTAAAGGGTCATATCTTCTGCAAATAAAGATAGTTTGATTTCTTTTCCTGTAAATGTTCTTTTTATTTTTTTCTCTTGCATGATTGCTCTGAATAATGTTTTGAGTATTATACTGAACAGGAATGATGATAATGGGCATCCTTGTCTCATTCCTGATTTCAGGGAAAAATCTTTCAATTTTCACCTATTTAATATGATGTTGGCAGTAGATATGTCAGAGAAGGCTTTTTGCAGGTTGATATAGTGTCTCTCCATACCTATTTTTTTCTGGAATATTTTCACGAGTGGATATTGGATTTTGTCAAAGGTGTTTTCTGCATCTGTTGAGATGAGTATGTGATTTTTATCCTTGTTTCCCAATATTTGATCAGTTACATTTATTGACTTGAACCATGTTTTTATCCCTAGGATGAAACACAGTTGGTCATGATGTGTGATCTTTTTGAGGATTTGTTGCATTCTATTTGTCATTCCATTTATCTTGCTGAGAATGTTTGCATCTATGTTCATTAAACAAATGGCCCTATTTTTTTCCTTTTTTAGTTAAATCCATGTCTAGTTTTAGAATAAAGATAATCAATTTGAATAAAGAAATTACCCTGTTGTTTCCTTTTTCATTTAAGTCCATGTCTAGTATTAGAATAAAGATAATGCTAGCTTTTAGGGAAAAGTTTCAATTTTATTAAAGAGTTTGAGGGTTATTTGTGTTAGATCTTTCCTGAAGTTCTTGAAAAATCCAGTGGTAAATCCATTAAGTCCTGGAGTCTTCTTAGCTGGTAAATTTTTTATTCCTACCTCAATGTCATTGCCTATTATTCAACTGTTCAAGATTTTTATATCTTCTTTATTCCTTTTTGGTAATTTGTATAGGTCTAGTTATCTGTCCATTTCTTTTGAATTCTCCAATTTGCTGGAGTACAAGTTTACACAGTATTTACTAACAATCTTCTAGATTCTGGTAGTCTCTATTGTGACTTTGCCTTTTTCATTTCTTATTGCATTGCCATGAGTCTTTTATTTCCGTCTTTTAGTAAAATTGGCTAAGGGTTTGTGTATTTCATTTTTTTTCAAAGAATCAGCTCTTTCATTTGTCAATTCTTTGTATTCTTTCTTGATTTCATTAATTTCTGCTCTGATCTTTGTTTTTCTTTCTTGTAGTAGGTTTAGATTATACTTTTCTTTTTTTCTATGACCTTGAGCTTCATCATTAGGTTATTTATTTGAACTCATTCTGTTTTTCTAATGTAGATGTTCATGGCAAAAAGTTCTTCTTAGGAAGGCTATTATTGTGTCCCATAAGTTCTAATATGTTGTACTAGCATTATCATTCCATTCCAGAAATTCTTCAGAGTTTTCCTTGATTTCTCCCATGATTCATTGATTATTCAAGAGTGTGTTATTCAACAGACAGGTATTTGCAAAATTTCTGTAGTTTTTTCTGGTATTGATTTCTACTTTTAGTCCACTGTGATCTGACAATATACATGAAATAATTTTGCCTTTTTGTATTTATTTAAGCAAGGTTCATGGGCTAGGATGTGATATGTTTTGGAGAAAGCTCTATATGCTACTGTGAAGAATGTGTATTGTAGAACAGCTTGTAGATGTCTATGCCATCCATTCATTCAGTGGTATGATATTCAGCTCTGATATTTCTTCTGTGATTTTTTTTTGTCTAGTTGATCTATTTGTGAAAGTGGCACATTATTGTATCCTAATGTGATTTTGTTGGTGTTTATTTGATATTTATGTCCATTAGTGTTTGTTTTATCAAGTTGGGTGTGCCATTAGTTTGGTGCATATATATTTACAATTGTTATCTTCTAGTCAAATTGCTCTTTTAACTAATACATTGTTCTATGCAGCAAAATAATGAGTTTTATTTTTGATTCAGTCAGTCCATGCCTTTTAGCAGTTGAGTTGAGGCCATTTATTTATATTGGGAGTTATTACTGACAGATGCTGGCTTATTCCTATCACTGAATTATTTTTCTGCTGTTGATTCCTTTATTTTTCCTTTTTGTTTAACTGTTCATCCAGCTCAATATGTTCCTTCCATTGGAAGTTTTGGCTTTTTTTTACTTCATTAACTGTGTAACATATCTCTAAGAATTTTTTAGAGTGTTGGTTTGGTGGTCCTACCTTCCTTAAAGTGCTCTTTGTCATGGAATATCCTTATTTCTACACCAATTGAAAGATAGTTTTACAAGATATAGTAGTTTGGGTTGAAGTTGTTTTCTCTCAGGAGTTGAAACACTTCACTCCAAGTTCCCCTGGTATTTAAGGTTTATATTGAGAAGTTTGTTGTAATCTTAATGGATTTACCATTATAAGTATTTTTTGAGTGGTTATAAGAACAAACTCTGACAGCTTTTAAGATTCTCTCTTTGTGTTGGACTTCTGGGATTTTGACTATAATATGCCATGGGAAGTTTCTTCTCTCATCCTAATTACTTAGGGTTCTATTTGCCTAATTTAGCTGTATGCTGAGTTCTTTCACTGTACCTGGAAAGCTTTCTGCTATAATTTCTATAAG
Organism: Dolichotis patagonum; assembly: GCA_004027295.1. Classification (NCBI taxonomy): domain Eukaryota; kingdom Metazoa; phylum Chordata; class Mammalia; order Rodentia; family Caviidae; genus Dolichotis; species Dolichotis patagonum. Next base: position 5,239 of record PVJX010012521.1, read on the forward strand.
CAGAATTTTTTTATTGCATACACCATGTCCTCTGCTTTTTTGTCTTAGTCCAATTAGTCTTAGGTTAGTCTTCTTTGGGTCATTTAGTAGCTGTTGAATTCATTTTCCTTGTTTTATTATTGTTTTTAAGGTACCTGTGAGTATACGGTCTTGTGTGTCAGTTTTGTCTTCTAGATTTGACATCAGATTTTTTTTTCCATTATGTTTCTTTTAGCCATGTGCACAAACATTTCCAACAGCATTATCAATAATTCATTCTAGGGGTTATGTAGGAATTTTATGCCATTGAAATAAGTGATAATCAAATCATGTGACTGCCTAGAGAGGGTGTAAGGACAGCACCACTGCTCTTATAATGGTCAAACTCTGGTATCCCAGAAACCTCATGGAGCCAGACCCTGAGGTCTATTGTGTCATATGTCCCTGTAGGGAAGACTGTCAACTGCTCAACTAGAAGGTAATCCAACCTGCCCTAGAGGCTCAGTCTCCTTACTGTCATCAGCCAAAATCTTGTAAAAGAACCTAAGACAGAATGGCATGGATGGGTGATATAGGACTCTGTGCTTACTTGCTAATAAATGTTTACATTCAACCCAGTTCTGTCAAAGATTTGTTGTTTTTCTCATCCCATCTGGCTCTCACTGCCAAAGGTTATAGGTTTTACAAAGACTCTGGACCTCTCTAGACAGCAGTGGACTTGCTTAAGCCTTAGCAGAAAGACCAGAGTACTGCATTACAAAGTGACCTCCTAGGATTGGGGGGAACACTGGGACTTTCTCCCTGTGCCTCTTGACTGTAGACTTTGGATTTTGGTAACTTTGGTCAGTCTTCTGGCTCCTATAGATTTAGGCCCTCATAATGGCTAACTGACTTCACTTAGAAGTTATTGAACACTAAGGACTGTTAGATGTTAACAATTTTATGCTTTCCCCTTCCTTTTTGCCTCCTATCTGAAGGTTTTAAAATTCCTAAGGAAATTTTCCAGGAAAGAAAGAACTCAGTCAGTAAATTAATGTGTCAGGTTTTCACTCTTCCCTTTACTGCAATATTAACCCTTGCATAACTTATACCGAGCTCCCTGTCTATGTGTATTTAAGAAATACAGGTCGTTGCCATTTGATGTAAAGGGGTCCTTTTAAGGAGGCGTATGAATTAATGAAAGAGGAATTTGAATATCTGAATTTAGAAAAATACATATAGTGATCCATTTAAAAACACATGACTCTTTTGCATTTCTAAACCCCTTTAACATTTCTCTTTTAGGCTAAGGAAGGTAAGAGTTTGTAAAGAAGAAAGACTGTACAATCAAAGGAGTTTTCTCTGAAAATAGCTTTCTGGCCACTTCTGAGGAAGCTGAATAATCTATGATGTTTTATCACCATGTACTCAGAAGTAGGAAAGTGGACCTTGTCCAAAAAGATACATTATATTTTGATTTAGAAGATATTTTGCGTTTGGATGAATGCATTGATTGATAACAGGAACCAACTCCACTATTAATAGCAGCTTCTCCAAAAGTGTTGCATAAATAAATCTCTCACAGCTTTTCAGGCTGCTAAGATTTATTTCTAGATTTATTATTTCTTTCACATAATGTGGCCTTGAAGGAAGCCAGACATCTCTCTGTACAACTGGTTGTTTGATAAAGTGTGGCAAATTTTCATCTGCCATGTGTCAATGTTGCTGTCAGCTACTGGGATCTTCACTAAGAAGAGAAGCTAGAATTTTAGGCTCCTACTCTGTGTTGGTGTTTAGATGATGGAACAAAACCATCATTTCTTATGTGTCAAAATTTAGTGTCAAACAGATGAAAAGTCATTTCTTGAGTTAGAGTGACTAAAATTCTTGGTGACAAGTGTTTTCTTAATGTAGTACTAAGAAGTGATAAAAGTCGCTAGGTATGCACAGTTCCACAAGAGCAGAGCTATTAGTATGTGCATCTCAGCTATCAGATATGCATTAGCTACTTCCTCATTTTCTCCCTCTGTTTTCTGTACTTCATCACCACTAACTTTCCTGATGGCTCCACTAGCAAGTTTTAGCCTTCCAAAAGTAGGACCCTACGGTCTGGGCTTTACCTGAGCTGCATTCACCTCCTGTGCTGCCACCTCAGGACTGAGTGACGATCAAGTAGCAAGGCCTTGTCCTCAAACCAGCCCTGTGCTCTGCCTCTCTCCACTTGTCCCTAGACTGGCTCAGAGCACAAGACTGACTTTTGCTTATGTTTTCTCTCCTTAGGTCCCAGTGGCCCTGTCCAGTGCTCATCCCTGAGCTGTGGCCTTCCTTGAAGCCAGGTGGATCTCAAGGAGGTCCTGGGATATCATCAGCTGCAGGTGAGTAAGCATCCTCCAGAGACCCATGTGATAAAAGCTTGGTCTCCAAGGGGGTTCCTTTGGGAGGAAGGGAGGATAGTGGGAGGTCCCTTGGTCATTGGGGCATGACCTGGAAGGAAACAATGGGACCTTGCCCTCTGTCTTTTTCTTTCCTGCTATGATATGCTGCTTTACCATAGATTCAAAGCAATAAGGCCAATTGGTCATGGGCTTGGACCTCCAAAACTGTGAGCCAAAATAAACCTTCTGTCTTTATAAGTTAATTATCTTACATATTTTGTTACCGTGACCAAACGTTGACTATCACACCATCTGATCTCCTGCTTTACCTTAGTTCGTCCACTTGGCTTTGGTCCTGCCACAAAGAATAATGCCACCATTACTAGACATTTTTGGTTCACCACCTCAGTGACTGCCTGCCCAGGACTGAATGTTCCAAAATGGGGCTGAGCACCTGGTCACCCTTCCCAAGTATGTCTTGCCAAGTGGGTCCCCCCACATCTGTCTGGGGCAGCTCTCACTCCTTCCTGTAGCATTAGTGGCCCTGTTTCCTGATGGTTAACTGTATATATTCACTTTGGAGAGCACTTGGGGCAGTGTTAACATTGAAATTGGTGAACTAGTAGTACAGTAGATAGCCAAAAGCACTACTTTGGGATGGGATTAACACTGAAAGTGGTGAACTAGCAGTACAGCAGATAGCCCTCTGTAAGGTCAGGTCCTCATCTAATGGTCTGACAGTCTCCCAAGCAAAAGAGAGCTCTCCTACAGATGTCTCTAGACTTCATCTGCATGCCAGCTCTCCTGGGTTTAGGCTGGGAATGCACTGCACATTCAGATCTTCTACTCTCTGTGAGCATGTGAGTCAGCTCTTTATAATGGACATAACTCAATCCTCTGTGTGTGGGGTGGTGGTGGTGGTGGTGTGTATGTCTTTGGATTATTTTGACTGAAACACTGCCTTATGTTCCTCCTTACTCCTTTTTGTCTCCCAGTACTGGGGATTGAACTCAAGACCTTCACACTCCTCCCAATCCTCTCCTTCCCATCCTTTTTTTTTCTTGTTTTGAGACAAGTTCTCCTAAGTCCCCAGGCTGTTTGATCTTGCAATCTTCCTGTCTTAGCCTCCCAGAAAGAATTACCATGCCTAGCCCTCTTCTGCTTTACTCTTAAAACACCCACATACGCACATGCACACGCAAATATAAATGAATATACGCATTTATACACAAATACACACACCTTTTCTATTTCATTTCCCATTTCCAATCACAGCAGAGACCAACAATAGAGATCAACAATGTTGTAATTAGGGTTTTCAAGAGAATAGATTTAATACAGGACACATAATTCAGAGAATCATTTTATAATATTCACCCAAAGAGTTAAATGCAGAAGAGTGCAAGTGATCTGTCCATGAATTAGAGACCCAAAGAATTCAGCTGAGGGCCTGGACCCCTCAGCAATGCCCTTTCTGAGCCCAGTTGAAAACCTAGAGCCCAAAGCAATGTTTTCCTTGAGTCCAACTGGAGGCCTACAGACCATGACAATGTCTCATGCAAGTCTGTACCAAAGATCTGAACCCAAAGGTCAGTGGTAGAAGCTAGAAAGTTTGCACTAGTGGAATGAAAGCTCTGTGCCAGCAGATTGAGGGATTTGCACTGGAGCCAGGAAGTGACAGGAGGTGAGGACTAGAACTCTCCTGAATAGAATCTCAGTCATCCTCAGTGACAGTGAGGACCCAAGTTCCTCCAACAATGAGAACAGCTGAGTTAATATCAGGAAAACAAGTACGACAGGCTTCTCCAGGAGAATCAACAGCACACCACCTTCCCCTCCAGTCCTCCTTTAATGCTGTTGGCAACAATCCTCAGGTAGAGCTTCCACACCCAGCACCATGCTGATTCAGTTCGGCTGGATGTTACAAGTTGACCATCAGTTAATGCGCCACAAACAAATAATTTCATCCTACTGGATGTTTCTTTTGACTTTCACAAAGCCCTAGGATGGTTTATTTACAACTGGAAACAGATGTATTCATGTTTGTAGTTTGCCAAAACTCTCCTCTCTAGCGGTTGCTTAACTTGAACCATGAGTGGAACTTGTGTGCTGGACTCTGCTTTTCCCATCTTTCCCCTTCTAGAGAAGAGAAAACAGCTTCCTCTCATTTCCCCTTGAACATCTGAAAACAAGTGCAAATGATCCCTGATTTATAACAGAGCTGCTTATTTTTTTTTTTACTTAACAATGGTGCATAACATTACCCATGCAGTAAAAACCATAATTCAAATTTTGAATTTTGATCTTTTTTCCAGGTCTGGTGATACATAATGTGATACTGTGTCATGACTCAGGGTACTAGCGATGAGCCTGGTGCCCACAGTGTCAAAACCATGAGATTGTGGTTGAGATCTAGAGCATTTCCTAGAGTTTCAGGCAATCAGAGTCACGTTGTTGTGGGTGGTTAGATCCTCTGGGCATTGTGTTCATGTACAGATTCATCCACCTTTAAGTGTGGTGGTTAAGTATCTGGGGAAGAGGTGAGGACTGGTCCCAAAGAGGCAGTCACTGGAAATGTGACCTGCAAGGGTGCATCTCCATCCTCACCTCTCCCTTCTCATTTTACCTCTTGGCATCTGTGTGGTAAAAGTTTTCCTCCACCCCAGTCTTTCCACCATTCATGGACTGAAAACATGAGCCCAAACAAATGTCTCCTTTAAGTTCCAGGTGTCTGGTGTGGTGTCTCAGTCACAAGGAGAGTGGCTAGGACATGAGGGGAACCACCAGGGCTCTCCAGTGTGCTGTGTTGCTGTGTGATGGGGCTGCAGATGAGAGACTATTAAATGTATTTCGGACTTACAGTATTTTCAACCTACTGGGTGATAACCCCAGGGTAAGGCGGAGTATCTATATATAGAATCTATCTCACATTTCCAGAGCTATTGCATTGCTTAATTATGCTTATAGTAAGAAGAAAAAAATAGTGTTGCAGTATCCCACACCACTTAACCCCAAATAATATGTTTTGCTTTTGTGAGATAAGGGGTTCAGTTTTTAATTTGAAGTATGATTTATATATAATAAAATACACTTATCACAATTTTTCACAAGGAGATGAAGAATGTGAACTTGTGACCCATTCTGTGAGAAGTAAGGACTACCGTGTTTGTTACTTTTCTGTTTCTCTCAAGATACCCAACACCCAAAATTAAGGGAGGAAAGGTTTATTTAGCTCATAGTTTGTAGAGGTTTCAGTCCAGTCTGCTGGCTCCAAGGCAGGGTGGCATGGCAGAGGGGCATGGCAGCAGAAGACAGAAAAAGCAGCAAGAGCAAAAGGAGCAAAAGACACACACACACACACACACACACACACACACACACACACACACACAGAGAGAGAGAGAGAGAAAGAGAGAGAGAGAGAAGGAGAGAAAATTTCTTTCTCTCCCTTATATTGTATGCAGGTTACCTGCCTCAGGGCTGGTATAGCACTCACACCCATAATCCCAGCATTGGGCCGTGAATCAATCACAAACTGTAGAAGCCTGCCCCCATGACTGCATGAGACTTTGGGGAACATCTAGACACAATCCATAGCAACTACTGATTAAAAACTAAACCAAAGGAAACCAAAAGTGTTCTGCAGAGAGGTCCAGTAGTGACACTAAAACTCAAAATGTAAAATATCAGCATATGAACACCCTGGATTCCTATGTACCTCCAGCTCTCTGGTCCTTGTCATGGTGCTTCCAGCAGAGGAAACTTGCTCCTGTAAGATTGTAAAGGTTAGTTGCATGGTAATTCACAGCATCACTGGTCATATTAACTAGTCTAAGAATCATAGCTTAACAGTTGTGTGATCTTTTATATGATCCTGGCCCTCTAATTCACTCAACTAAAAATTGTTTGTCTATGAAAAATAGCATAGGTGTGTTTGTGGGGGTCAAAGGAGGAGGGGTCTAAGCACCTGGCAGAAATTGAGGTCACTGTGTAGCGTGCAGAGTCACCTCTCACTAGACTGGAATTTCTCACAAACATTGACAGAAGTCATACAAACAGATGATATATGGTGGGTTTCAGATGACTGAAAAGAATTGCCATTCCCTCTTTGAAAATTCTGTAATGAAAATAAGGACTATCTCTGAAACATGCTGATTGCCTGAGCAAGATATTACAGTCTTTAGAGAGTAAGCAGTAAAAAAAGCAGTGAGCACAATTAAAGAACAACAGAGAGAAATCACTGTGCCCCAAAAGAACATATTTCCTGCAAGTGCTGATTCTGTCACAGGGTCATGAGACACTTCTGGGCATTCAAGATCTGAGGACTGCTTCCTTGACTTTATGTCACTGTGTGTCCAAGAAGTTCCAGAGATGAAATGCAGCCTTCAGGAAAAGTCCAGTAATAATCCTGCTGAGGTGCACTGTACATAGCCTGTGTCACTAATATTTCCTAGCACATCACATTTCTATTGAGTACATATTATTTGGATGCATGTTTCTGAGATGACACTTTTTGTATATTATGCATACCCCAAAGGACTCATAGTGTAATAGAAAAAGCAACCACAGAACCAGAGACAAAAAGGTAAATTAAGGTCAAAGGCAGAAATTTGCACAGGTTACAAGAAATACCCAGGGGAGGTGGGTGGCAGAGAGGGAAGTGAATGTAACATATGTACATGTAAAAACATACACATAAATATATATGGTTCACATTACACATGCAGAAAATAGAGATGTGAGCAGTCAGATAGACAACACAGATACATGCAGAGAAGTACAGTTACACATGCACATGCTCTCACATGTATGCAAAGATAGATACATATTGAGAAACACAAAGATGGATGCACACATGCTGTCCACACATACAGACAAGAGAGGCATGGATAATCAGATATGCATATGCATATATGTCCACACATATACACAAAGTCACACACAACTACACACAGAAATAAAGCCACACAAATACACACACACACACACACACATACACACAAATGTAATCACTCCCCAGACATACAAGTCATATAGGAGTAGGGGCTGCATTGCGGAAAGGAAGAGGCCCCTATCCCATACCACGCAGTCTCTTGTCTGCTGCAAGCTGTTGCTTCCTGCAGAGGCAGAAAACAGGCCTCATCACATCAATTATCATTACCTCTTCTGATTTGCATGTTCTAGCTTGCAGTGGGACCCTGCTGTGCTTGGGTTTGTGGGTATTTCTCCTAGCTCTTCATGGAGCACAATTATATTTCAATTCTAAAGATTTATTTGACAGCTTTAGGCTCTAGCTGTCTGCATCCAATTTATCAATCTTGAAGAAGCTGTTGACAGTAAAACTCCCTTTCCACCCTGGATTAAGACATTTGCCAAGCTGACAACCGCTATGGCTGGATCTCTGCTTGCTGAAGCTTTGTTCAATTTCTGTCTGTCCCCATCTTCGAAAAAATCACAGTCTTTCCCACTGACATGTATGTAACTAGACAGAGCCATCCAGAAATGGATGGCCCAACAGGCATGAGATAAATCCCTTGGATACTGCCCACGTGGTGATTAAGGGTGCTTCAGCCCTCCAGAGCTATCTCCCCAGCCCACCTATTCTCTTGCAGCAGTGAAGATACTGTTTTCTTCCCTTTTTACTTTGATCACAATCCAAGAACAAAGCTTAGAGATGCAGATATGAATGCAGAGTGGCTTGACAGCACTGTGTTTCCATTTTTATGCTATCAGCAGGCCAGCCAATGGTGTGAAACCAACAGACTATGGGCACTTCAGACTCAGTTTCCCCAGGGAACACTGTGTTTGACGTGTGTGTGTGTGTGTGTGTATTTCCAACCCTGGTCCCTAAACCCTGGAAGCAAGTGTCCAGGTTACACCTAAGTCTAAGGTTTCATTTGTTCTGCAGGAATTTGCAGTGTGGGAGAGGCAGCTGCATGGCCAAATGTGTGGCTGTGCTGATGGGGCTGAGTGACACTCTGGGCTTACTGCTGTGTCACTTTAGAGAGTCTAACGGGTGTTTTGAGGAGAGATATTTGGCTCGAGCAGTTCAAGAAGACCTCCCTAAGCAGAAAATGAAGTTTCAAGTTCAGTAATACCTGCCACAGGGCATCTATTAATAGCATGCCATGTATTGTCACGAGCTTGAAGGAATAGGAAGCAATGATCAGCTTTTTAGATATATAGGTAATAAGTGACAGCAGAAAGGCTCTAAAATCTTATAACGAGAGGAAGAAATACTGTGTGTCAGTGCTGGTTGTCTCATTATCTATTTTAATTCTGTGTCTCTTCACTTGCTAGTGTAATCAGGAATATATGCATTTCTTACTGGTCTTTTTTCTCAAAAATGAATGCACTATGTTTATTTTGGAAAATGTCAGACAGGCTTTCTTTCTGGGCTCTCATGTTATGTTTGAATTTCATATGAATTTAGTTGGTTGAAATAAGCTATAATTTTTAAGACAGTTTTGTCAAATAAACCATAAAAATGTTTAGCCAATTTTTGATCCCCAGTTTCAAAATTGGGCTTTAATCCCAGGCCTTTTTATCCTTGGAAATGTAGACATATCTCAGTGACATATTTTTGCCTCATTTTCCAACTTTCTACTTGGCAGATTCATGTGCAACTTGAAGAAATATCATCCTAAATATTTTTAATCCATCTTGGCTTGCTGAGGAAGGAAGAAAGATAGTGTTGTAAAAAGTAGAATTTGACATTAAAGAAGCATTCATGAATATTGTTGTTTTCAAAATTATTCCCATAGAGTTTGGGTATTTTGTCATGATCTTTAGTGAATGTTTTTAAAGTACAGAAAAACACAGGTCTCGATTCTGCCTGTCTGGCAATGCCAGGAAGGAGAGAAGAGAAGTTAGTGCTGCAGTTCACATTTTGAGGTCCCCCTTCCTTTCCTTCCTCGGGCTATGACAGACTCATGTGTGCACCTTTATAATCATGTGTGCCCTGAGCCTTCCTAGGTGCTAAAGAGAGGAAGAGTGAAAGTACAGAACTGTGATTTGATTCTGGGCCTGTTTTGGTTACTTTTCTCTCATTGCTGCACAAAATACCAGACACCCCAAATTAACTAGGGAAAAGTTTATTTAGTTTACAGTTTGTGGAAGTTTCAGTCCATCATCAGCTGGCTCCAAGGCAGGCAGGCACTGCACAGGGGCAACACTTCAAGGCAGCAGCCAGCAAAAGCACCAAAAGTGAAAGGTAGGGAGAAGGAAGCCTCTTTTCCTCCTTTATATTGTGCACAAGCCAACCCACCTCCTGCAGGGCAGGTGTGGCACTCACAAGTAGCAGTCACAAAATCTCCTTGCCCTTGTCTTGCACAGGATGAGGATATTTACAAAGTAAAGACCCTGGCTCCCTGCTGAGTGACTTAGTTAAACATCTAAACTTCTCAAGTTGACACAATGTATCAACCATAACAGGACCTTCCCCTCCTGATCCACTTTTTCATTCTTCCAAGAGATTTTCAGTGGTTACGAGGAGGGGGTCAACTTCACAGTGGGCTATGCTACACCCTCACTTTCTCTGTAACTTCTCTTTCTCTATGTCCATGTATCTCCTTTACTTTCCTGCTATTCCTGCCTTGCTATTTTGTGCTAAAAAAAACCCCTGAAAACATGACCCCCACATACCCTGTGGCATTTTACATTTTCTTGCCTTGATGCATTTTGTGCCTTGTTTCTAGAATGATCCTACCTACTATATAATTGAATTATCCAATTATCATCTGGATTGATATGACAGAGCACCATACACTGAATGACTTAAAAACAACAAATTTATTTCTCACAATTCTGGACACTGGAAGTCCAAGATGAGGAGGCCAGTGCTGTCAGGTAGGTTATGGTGCAAATGCCTTCTGGGAGGCCAACTGTCACCACCTTACTGTATCCTCATGTGGTGGAAAGAAGGAAAAAGAGATGGCTTAAATCCCTCATGTAGAGACACTTAGCTGCTTCTGGAGAGCTCCTGCCTCCTGACCTAATTATCTGCCAAAAGCTCCTCCCATTTCTACTAGCCCATGGGGGTTTGGACTTCATTGCTTGGAATTCCAGGAGAGTACAAGCATTCAGTCCATGGCTGGGTAGCTTCACAGCAGAAACAACCTAGCAGAACAGCATGGCTAGGAAAGCCACTCACATCATGGAGGCCAGGAAGTAGAGAGAAGGGAGGAGCTGGGATGAGAACAGTCTTCCAAATCATGCCCTCAGTGTCCCACTCCTTCTGGCCAGGCCTCATCTCTGACATTTTAGATGGAAATCATAATTTGCTTTACTAAGAATTAGAAAGTGTGAGAGATAGTGAAATGTTAACATAGGAGAATTAAATGAAAGTAGATTAGACCTTTTGAAAACGGGGATGTTTCAGTTGTATATTGCTGACTGTTATTCCACACCCGGGCTTACAATAGCCATGCTTATTTTGCTTGTGAGCCTGCCCCATAGACTGGGCTCGGGGCACAGCCCTTCTCCAAGCCTCCTGGCAACAGTGGGGGTAGTTTGAAGGCCAGGGTTGAAGCCTCCCAAGCCTCTGTCACACAGCGTCCAGCTGTCTGAGGAGAGCTTCACTGGAGCTGTCACTGAAACCCACAAGTCACCTCTTCCTGAGGCTGTGGAACTCATATGTGCCCAGAGAAATGAGTCAAAGCACAGTGACAGTTTCCTCACAACCCAGCCTGAGAAATTACACAGAATTAGTGCTGCCACTTTCCATTCATGAAGGCTCAAAGTCCCGTGTGAATTAAAAAAGGAACATGCTGGGCTAGGAGCAATGCTATGGCCATTTTTAGCGAGTACAATCTGCTGTGCTGGAGCAGAAAGAAATTTTAATTGATTCATTATTCCTGGTTTTCCCTTCCATTCCAGCCTGCAAACTCTTCCTCAGGGAGGTGGGGGCTTTATGGTGGCTGAGAGAATCCTTTCCATGCCCAGGTAATTACTGCACATGATTTCCTTTTTAATGAGACTTGCCCTCCACTAGCAACATTATTTATCCAAAGAGAAAACCTTTTGTGCACATAAAAATTAGATTTATGTGGATTGCAGGTTTTTATTACAGTGGCTTTGGAAACAGCCCCACAGATTATTGCATAAGATTGAATTCAGACCCCTTTACTGTAATTTATAATATTCTGTGCACAATTGAAATATGTATGAGAAATTTGGGATATTGATTTGAGGACACATAGGTTCTTAGCAGCAGTTGTTTTCCCTGAAGTCTTTGATCAAACATCTACATATTCTGGAATGCAGAGTAGCAATTTAGAAATGTGCTTTTTGGCTAAAGTGATTAACTCATTGTGCTTAATTATTATTGTTTTCCATGGATTTTTTTTACTAGTCCATGTTCGCAGGACATAATGTTTACATTCCCTGTGGGATTGATATTTGGACATAGTGCATCTTAATTCTTTTTTCATCCCCTTGCCCTTCTCTCCTGCTACCCTTCCTCCATCTCCTAGATTTCTTCCCCTTTGAGAAAGATCTATCTCCCCACTTCCTAGTGTCTATTTTTTATTTTCCTCTTTATATTTTAGGTTTCTCGTGTACAAGAAACTGTTTTAATTAACCCTTTTCTTTTCTTAAAAAAAACAGTTAAAATGAGTAAAATTTCTCAAGACTTTAGACTTAAAAAAATAACTACAGGGTGTTTAAATTGTAAAGGGTATGCAGGTATCTGTGATTGCATGACCCACTGCATTTGACACGGGCACTGTCCTGGCACTTGCTGGCTCTCCTGTCCTATCCACCTGCTGTCATTTCAGGCCTGGGTGGTTCACCTATCTGGGAATCTCTCAATTATAAGAGAGGGTCTGGCTCTGCCAGGAGTTAATTGTGTAGCCACAAGCAAGATATAACACTTCCTTGTACCTTATGTTTATAATGGAGTCATCTCACTAGACAGTCTCTAACATTATGGCTTCTTGAGTGATATACAAGAACAAGAGTGCTATAAATCAAAATTAAAATAGATAATTTTTTCTCTTGACATTGAATTAAAAATTATCAAACCATAAATGTTACTAAATGGATTTAAAAATCTTTTACTATCTTTCTTAATACATAGTTCTTCAAGCTCTCTTGAGACATTTCAGTGTCTTGCTCAATGTTTTGACTGAGATCATGACCAGCCCTTGCCTGACTTTATATGACTTCACTACAGTTTGAAAAGCAGGTGGTTCTTAAATCCTACTTAATAGGAGCAGAAATGGCACAGTTCACTGTATCTTGAATGGGCCATAAAATAACATTTTAGGAAGCCTCACTAATCGGAAAGCCTGTCCCTAACCCTGACTGGCAGAAGAGAAAGGGAACATTTTCTAGACCAGTTGCTAACACCAGTCTTGTCTTTGTCTTAGTAGGGTTTTTGTGTTTGTCATGGATCAAACAGGGACTCCATTAAACAGTCACAACCATTTTAAGTGCCTTTCTTTCAGGACCTCAACAATACCCATTTTAAGTGCTGTTTTTGGAGGAGTGAGACAAGATGGCGGACTGGTAGGTAGCAGGAGAGAGACCCTCTCTGAGAGAGACAGCTCAAATGCCAGAATAAAACACCCTGGAGAGACCCAAACAGAGTGAGATAGACTCTCACAAACCATGAAGAAACTAAAGTGCAAAAAAACCGCTCAGATATGACGTCCTGGGGTTACTATTAGTGAAGATAAGATCAGCGAGCATGGCACCCTCCTCGAGTCACCTGAATTCCTGCCCGACCTGAACAAGTGATCCGCACTGAAGCAACTGGCTTGAGCCGCCGGAGCGTGGAGCTGAACAGCCCTGTGTGCAGGTCGCCAGGACCAGCTCTGCACACAACCCACCCAGAGGTACTGTGAATTCCCACCGCAGACGTGCTGAAGTTGGAGGTCGGGGAGCCCAGCAGTTCTCGGGGACGCGGTGAGTGATGGGAATAAGACCCTCCCACGGGAAAGGGGAAACCAACTGGACAACATGTTGGATTTGGGCAGGACAGCCCTAACTCCATAAGGAAGTGGCTTCAGCTGGTTGCTCCCCTCGCTGAGCGGATTGGTGAAATCTGCTTGGACTAGGCCGCGCCCCTGGTGGGGACCCAGTTACTTCCCTGAGATCAGTGCACACTGACACAGTGAAGGCCTGCAAAGGTTGACTGGCCCAGAAGGGAGGAGCTAGCGCACACTGCCCGTGGGTGAACTCTAATCTCCGATAACCTATTGAAGAGGGCTAAAGCTCCTAGCCTGCACCCTCTAGAAGAGCCTTAACCAACAATAAAAGGGTCTGGGAATTATACTGTACACTTGTATGGAAGGAACCAAAAACATGACGAAAGGGAGAAACAAGAAAACACTCCCAGCCCCCAACCCTGAGAACATTGATCCAGGAGAGGTAAATTCAAAAGAGATTGAGGGCAGCAAAAATGCAACATCAAACACAGCATTAGTAGACATAAAGAGATATCTTCAGGACCTCATAAGGGGGACCAAAACTGAAATATTCATTCAAATTAAACAAGAGATAAGTAGATTAATAAAAGAAGGGCTGGGCACCTCTCAAGAAGACACAGACAGAAGAATGCAGCAACAGAAATGGAGAGAAAAATTTAATGAAGAATTCAGGAAAAACCTAGAATTCATGAAACAGATTCAAAGAGATTATCAGGAAGCTAAAGACTCCATAGAAAGCTGGCAAAATTGCTTGAAAGAAACCAAAGATAGACTATCAAAAATTGAACACAGGCTTGCAATGTGGGGTCATGAAAGGGAAGATCTCTCAAAAATAACAAGGGAGCAGGCAGTAAAGATACAAAGACTGGAAGATGACAAGAGGATCTATAACTTAAGAATAAAGTATGTGAATGAGGAAGCAGGAATCAAATCAGAGGAATTACAAAGGCTATTCACAGAAATTATTAAAGAAAATTTTCCAAGCATAGAAAAAAGAAATGATATGCAGAGGTATGAAGCATACAGAACACCAGCCACCTACAACCCAAACAGAGCTACACCCAGAGACATAATAATCAAGATCCCAGAAATTCAATATAAGAACAGAATATTAAAAGCCATCAGAGAAAAGAAACAGATCAACTATAAAGGAAAACCCATCAAAATCATGGCAGACTTCTCGACACGACCATCAGGTCAAGAAGAGCTTGGAGTGAAGTAATTCAAGCCCTGTAGGAGAACAATCTCCAGCCCAGATTGATGTATCCTGCAAAACTCTCTCTAGAAATTAATGGAGAAAAAAGATGCTTCCATGACAAAGAGGAACTAGGAGAATTTGTGACCACCAGTCCAACCCTACAAAAAATACTGAAGGGCATTCTAGAGAAAGAGAACAAGAATATGAGTATTTGAGGAACAGTGGCAGAGAGGCCTCAGTGAACGAGGCAGACAGTGGAGTGGAAGAGAAAAATAGACTATCAATGGCATAAAAATAGAATAGCAGAAATGAGGCAGAGAAGATTGGCTATAATCTCTAGTACAGAGGGCCTTGAAATACTAACAGAGAGAAACACGGGCAGAGTAGATCAGGAGATAGGGTCCATTGAGCTGCTCTACATAGGGAGGCAGTGGGACCCAAAACAAGCAGTGCACCCCATGGGAGTGAAAGGGGAGGAATTGTCTAAAAAAGGGAGGCAGAGGATATTGTTAATGGGGTAACAAGATTTAAAATTTACATTATTCTCACCACTCTGCTTGGATGGATTACGTGCTGTTCCAGTTTTTCTACTTACACTAGACTTGAGGACATGGTCAGCTATCCCCAAAATAAGAGGACATATTATGGTAATCATCCCTAATTTTCCTATCAAGTTAATCTGAAGCCCTTTATAACTTATACTGTCTTATTATGACTGATCTTATTTGAATCTGGTTTGTTAGATTGCTACTTTGTATTGACTGATTTTATTTAAATCTGTTATGTTTGATAGCATCAAGTCTAAGAGTATAGGCAACTACACTCAAGATGACAAGATTCACTAAGATACCCACTCTGGTTTGATTATTACTTGCTTTTGAAGTCTTATAATGTCTCTAATGCTTTGTTTTTATTAATATTGTTATATACTGCTGAGACACCATGGTAACCGTTGTAGATCACCTTGTATTGTGGTTTTATGTGACTTTTCTGCCTCATGCTTTTCTAGGAATTGTTTTGTTTTACCTTGCTTTGTTTTGTTTTTCCCTCTAATACAGAAATGATAGATATATATGTAGAGACTCATGCATGTGTAGAGCTTATAAACAGTTTACACGAACCAACTATATAACACATGTTGAAATAAACAACTACTTTGAAGAAAAAGAGACACTACAAATACCCAGTGCTGATTCCATAATGTCATGATGTGAAGTCCAGCAAAACTATCACTTTTTGTTCAAAGTGATTTTAGCTTGCTTTGTCTTGTCTAAGTTCAACATACATGAAGGTATGGACAGCTGTTTTGAGGAGAATGAGAGACACTATGACAGCCATTCTTGGCTTCCCTAATGTCTGGTCTTGAAGACCTGAAATTCCCTCCTCGTCCTGCTCAGATCAATTGCATACTAGGTTGTTTCATGTGAATTCCCTGTATGTGACAATATGGACAACTATTTGGAAGAAAACAAAAGTCAATATGATAGAGAGTGAATATCTCCGATTGTCTAGTTTTGAAATTTTTGTCTCTTACATTGCTTTCTTGTGATCCACTTTGCTCTGTTTTGTTGTGTTTAATTTTACCCTTTTGATATAGTTACATGTATATTTGAGTGGGTAAGATGGATGACCATATTGCTGTTTTTGTCAGATCGTGGAGCAGAACTGTTAACAGTCTCACTGTTTGAATGTCTACTTTACATGTTTTAACTTTGTAATTTGAACAACTATTTCCAAGAAGTCAGTATGTAATTTATCAAGTAATAATTTCTTAGGTTTTATTGTTGTTGTTCTTTTCCTTTTTTCCTTGGAATACTGTATTGTCGCTACCCTTTATTCTGTTTTGTTTTGTTTTTTTCTCTTTAAATAAAATTATTTTTAAAAAAGTGCTGTTTTTGAGCATGGCTTCTACAGTCAAAGGTTCTGGATTTAAATTCCATCTTAACAACTAGTTGGGATGACCTTAGGCTCATTGTGGTGAAGTGTTTTGAACCTTTAATGAGACAATATAACAATACTTAGCATATGCTAAATATTTAGCTGCTCCATAGTCAATATTAGATACATGTTAACTATTTATAACCATTGTTACTATATAACCAGCTCCATCAGAAAAGCTATTTGTAAGAAAAATGGGTGGTTTTGAATAGTCAAGTAACTTGCCCACTCATGCAGCTTTTATGTAGCTCTCTTTGAAAGTTTGTAAATACCGATTTTCTTAATTTATAAGCAATATTGTAGTTGTTATACATATAGGTAACATAAATAGTTAACATTATAAAACTTAGTAAAATATTTTAGTTTTTTCAGCTCCATTAAGTGATTAAAACTGGATCCTTCCAAAAACCCTGAGATCAAAATCTTGCTTGTCATGTTTATTCTGCCAAAGATTTGCAAGTGAACAAACTCAGGTTTCTCATCCAAGTTGTGTGTATCTTCCTGGACCCATAGGTTCTGAGGGAGAAGGCAAAAGGGAGAACAAAAGAGAAGAGGGTTATGAGTGTCCTTCTGGGCAGACAGGAGTCTTCGAGGCTCATATTATTCCTTCCAGAATTATGATCTCTTATTTTTGTACTAAGATTATACATGTATGCTCCTTTTGTGTCTTTTCTAAAACCCACATTAGAGTGGGTCAAATGTCTAAAATTTCTTAGGATTAACAAAGCAGGAGTAGTTAATGAGAGTTCTCCAAGGAAAGTCACACAATATGATCACATATTCATTCACCTGCCAGGTTAAGGATGATTTATTCACTTGCATGCCAGAGACCAAATTCCTAAGAGACTTTAGGAAAACAAGAAGTAAAGTGAAAAATAGTGTGGAATGAGAAAAGCTGACACAATATCTCGGGATAAAATGGATCAAAAATAACACAATATGGGAGTAGAAATTGGATAATGTTGTAGAGAAGAAAGAAAATTAAAAATAACTCTCACTTTAGAAGAAGGTGCTGTCCAACTGTTTATACATAAATGCAACATGGGAAATTGTGGTTTTCAATTTTGAGTACAATCTTTAAATCTTGGCAATCAATTTCTGAAGCAATTTCATTGCCAAGTAAAAATCTGTATGCAAACAGTGCTGCAGTATGTATTTCTGGTCATACAAAAATTGAAGTGTTATCATGAAAGGTTGCTACTTTTGTTGTCTGAAAGTGGGACACTTCTGGTGAGACTTCTCTGAGGGTGAACATCCGAACTGTCAAAGCTGTTGGCAGAAAGAGAGGGTCTAAATTAAGCATAGTTGTTGACAATGCCATCACTGGTATATAAATCATTTCATGTGATAAGAAATGTAAATTAATGAAAGCAGTATTTTACTTGAACTAGAACCCAGTGTGCCTGGAAGGCCCTTGGCTGGTTATTCCAATTGGTAAATGGGTTCTGTGAAATAAGACCTTGCTCAGAGGAGCCTAATGCTGGGTGCACTGTCGCTGTTGGTATCGGGTGATTTCAGGAGTTAAAGGCTAAATGAAACCAAAGGAAAGGGAAGCGGAGAGAGGTGGGCAGAGGCCTTGTGCCTGGGCACCTGCTCTGAGGGGCTGGAAGGGGCCGGGAGGGGCCCAGGCAGCAGTCAAGGTGTGGTGGTCTGGGCTCCACTGGGACAGTCGGGGTCCTGGAAAGGAGCAGAACAGGGAAGCTTAGCCGTGGCCTGCAGAGCAGCAGTGAGGAACAGGTGTCAAGAGGTCGTGGGTGTCCAGCACTGGGGAGGCAGCACTAGGGAGGTGACAGAAGCTCAGCCAAAGCTCACTCCTCTCCAGAGACTGCCCAGAGAGGAGCAGCCGGGAGGCCAGGACCAGTTGGCTGGCTGCTGCCTGCTGCCTGCAGAAAGCCAGGAGGCACTCAGGGCTTGTAGCCAGAGCAAGACTGCTCTCAAGAAGGACTGCTGCTACTTCTACTTCGGAATGCTTAGTTTGCTTCCGTCTCCCTTGGTGAGGAACCCTTGAGGGGAAGCTGAACAAGAATGCATCTCCTGAACCGACTTCTTAAGTAGCTGTAGATTTGACGGGGCTGGCAGCCAGGTAGGTCCTCCCAGCTCCATGCTCCCTTGATAACTCACAGTGCCGTTCATCACCAGGCAGGAAAGGCAGGCCAGCTTGTCAGAAAGCCACTCTCTTGGAGACACCAGGAAATGACTTCATATACAGCTTCCCAGTTCTGCCTTCACGATGTCACCTCTGTGTCTGTGTGTACCAATAAGTCATCTGTCATTTCCTGGTTCTCAAGCTATTTGCAAAGCATCCCCTTTCAGAATAGTCTTCACTCCCAAAATTAAACTGCATTTGCTTTCCTTTCTCAATTTTTTCAGACTCCTTATTCCTTCTTTTGCTTTTCCTACATCGATGCTGCTCACCCATAGTACTAAGGGCCAAGG
The DNA here is from genome assembly GCA_004027295.1 of Dolichotis patagonum. NCBI lineage: Eukaryota > Metazoa > Chordata > Mammalia > Rodentia > Caviidae > Dolichotis > Dolichotis patagonum. The sequence continues at coordinate 24,075 of PVJX010012521.1, forward strand.
ATAATTTTTGCTTCATAAGCATAATTCAGAAAACTCATGAAGAACCTGGGAGGTTTAGTTTTGCCTATAATTTTCCTTCTTCCTGGTGTCCCAAGTCTTCCGTCTCGCATCACTTCCTTCAGGCTGAGGGCATGTTAGCCGTGTTTCGGGACAGGCCTGCCGATGACCGATTTCTTACTAGTCCTTCATCTGGGAATGACTCGTTTTTCCCTATGTTCTGGAATTCTGTGTGGATAGAATTCAAAATGCCCCTTCTTTGAACAAATGAAACACATTTGGCCATTTTCTTCTTGCCCATGTGGATTCTGATGAGAAATCCACTCTCCTTCAAATTAGTTTTTTTTTCCTATAGGCAAAACATCGTTTCTCCCTGGCTGGTTTTAAGAGATTTTATTTATCTGTAGTTTCTGAAGTATGTGACATGCTTTGGTGCAGCTTTCTTTGGGTTTGTCCTGTTTGGGTTTCGTTAAGCTTCTTTATGGGGGGGGGGTTGTTTGAGACAGGGTCTCACTGTGCAGTTCAGGCTGGTCCTGAACTCACTTATGGCAATCCTCCTGTCTCAGCCTCTGGAGTTCTGGGATTACAGGAGTGCATCACCATGCTAGGCTTGTTACATTTTTTGAGAATCTGTAGGCTTATATCTTTTGACAAATTTGGAAAACTTTTTGCCCAAGTTTCTTTTACGACTTTCTCAGCCTTGCATCCTTCTTCTCTCCTTCTGAGACTGCAGTGGTATGGAAGTTAGATTTTTGTTGTAATAACCTTGGTTCCTGAAACATGGCTGATCTCTTTTCTTCTTTTCTGATATTCAGACTTGATGATTTATATTGTTCTGTCCTTCAGGTACTGATTGTTGCTATTGTCCTCTTGTTCTATAGTTGAGCCCATCTTAATACTTCTATCAATTACTATACTTTTCAGTTCAAAACATTCTACTTGCTCCTTTAATTTCAATTCTTTTGGTGAAACATTTTATTTCTTTGCTGATACTATTTTTTCATTTATTTTGGGCAGGTTTATAATTGCTCACTGAAGCATTTGAATGATGGCTGTTTTAAAATCATTGTCAAGGTTGAAGATGTAGCCCAGCGGTAGAGTGCTTGCCTAGAATGTACAAGGCCTTGAGCTCACCCCCTAGTACCACAAAAATAAAGTAGATCAAGTCTTTGTCAGCTACTCTTGCCATTTCAGGGTTGGCATCTGTTGATTGCTATTTTTCATTAATTTTAATGTTTTTTAATTTAATGAGAGTTTTTATTGAAAAAATTTGCCTGGATATTTAATGTTATGAGATCTTATTTCAGCTTTCTTATCTAGCTGTGTCTTTCTTGGGTACCTCCCAGGCTGGGGAAGTGGAAGCACCATGTTGTTAGTGCCAGATAAGATTCCAGTTCCAAGTACACACATTGGCTTTACTGATACCCACCATGATGTTGGTGGAAGGGCTTCTCACTGCTGCTGGGCAGGAATGGGACTTGTGATTTCCACCAGGGCTGTACTACCACTTCCTTGGCTGGGAAGAGTGAGTCTTGGAGGGTCATTCATCCCCCAGCCTCTCTGACACCTTGTGGATGGAAGTGGTGGTGAGAGCCTTGACTCCCTAGCCTGGAAGAGGTCAGGTTGGGATGGAAGTTTCCTCTGGCTCTCAAGAGTAGGGATGGAGATTTAAGGGTTTGGTACCATGCTTTCAGCCTTCTCCCCCACCCCATGGTGGACAGGTATGGGCAGACTCAGCTCTGCACGTCTGGTGAGGGTGACATGCATGCCTCTCATTCAACCATCCTTGGCATGCGTGGCATAGTGGGACCATGGTGTTTCTGTGGTGCTGGCATAGAGCAAAGCAAGTATTGTCTAAAAGTCTTCTATATTATATAGCTGCTCCTTTCTCTGACATAAAGGAAAAACAGACTTTTGTTGAGCTTTTGTTTTCTTCCATGTTGGTACCCATTACCATTTCTGAGTTGCTGTCTGGGCTATCCACTGCAAAAACAAAACAAAACAACAACAACAAAAAAAAAAAAAAAAAAAAAAAACCAGGGACCTCACCTTTGTGCTGTTCCTTGGATCCCAAAGCCCCAGGTCAGTCTGTTTTTATCTAACCACCTTTCAAGCCATCTAGATTTATTTTACTCATAACGTCCAGGGCTTTTAGCGATAGTCAGCAGGAGGAATAGGGAACAATATATCTGTTCTGTTCCCCAAGCAGTGACAGTCAATTACCTGTATTTTACAAGGAATGATTTAAAAGATTCATCATTCTCCTTGTAGTTGCCCATTGATTTGCTCACATATTCATGCAGCGGCACTGACTAAGTGCCCACCACCTCTCACTCAGTAAGGCTCAAGCTTACCAGGATTATCGCAGGGAGAAGCAGCTGCAGGACAGGAGAGCCACTGCCTTCATCCTTCCCTGCTGGTTTCTCCTTGCCTCCAGCTCTGCTGCCTCTGCCCAGTGTCCTGTGGGTCAGGCTTTCTCAGACACCTCTGGAGCCAGCGGGATCATAATGAGGCAAGGAAAGAAGCTTGACTTACTTATTTATGGTCACGTAGCTAAGTCTGTGAGTCCATGAAAGAATTTTCCACGGGAAAAAAGGTATAAAGGGATTTTTGTATAACTTGTCTTTGAAACATATTTTATTAGGAAACAAATCTCTGCAGAAAAATTTAAAACTACAAAAATGTTAAAATGAAAACCCACATATACCACACCCTGATTCACCTCTTGCTAACAGCTTACTCCATTTTCTTTGTGACTTGCTTTCCTTTTCTGCACATGTGCATGTATACATGCACACACATATGTGGAAATTTAACATACTGGCTGCATTCCAGTTCTGCAGACTGATCCAATAATGTCCTTTATAATGTTTTCCCTGCTTCAGTATACAATCCAGTTTAGGATAAAATATCACATATGATTGGAGTGTTTCATCAGTCTTCTTTAATCTGGAACAATTCCTAAATGTAAGTTTTTTAAAAACAATGAAATGGTAAAACTTTTGTGTATCAGCATTATTTATAGTTATTCTCAGTAGATTGTGAATTTATTAACATGCAAAAAGGCAGAATTTCAGTTGTCTGTAAAAGAAACAAGGTATCTTTTAGCTGTATGTAATTAAATTAAAAAGTAAAGCCACAAAAAAGCTGGAAAAACAAAAAATGCTGGACCTAAAATTAGAAAACCCTTTCTGTAAATTAGAATGACAAGTATTGTTCTTTTATCACTTACTTGTTCCAGGAATCATTAATGAAAGTGCATTTATACAGTTTACACAGCAATTAAATGCTCACAGAGTTCTTAAAGGACAGGTTTTAAAGCTTGGCTAAGAATGTGTTTCATTCTAATCTAAACAGTCAAACCTTGCTAATTTGCCTGTCTTTGGTCAGCCTTACATCATAAAAACATGAGCGAGGAAGGCACAGTATCTTTATTTGAGTGCTGAATTTTGAGTGTCCTTCCTATAAAGTCATGCCCAAACATTAGATGCACCATTAGTGTGCAAGTGAACCATCACCGATATGTGCTAGCAGTCAGCTGCAATCCCTGAGGTTGAAGGGTGTTTCTCAGACAGCTTTGAAGGTGTATCATCTGAAATGTATATTCTCAGCATAGGAAAACATCCTATTATAGTGATCTATGCATGCCCATGCTCACAGTAGCACAGTCATGAGAGCTAAACCTTAGAAGCATCCTATATGTCCTTCTACAGATGAATGAATAAAGCAAATCTGGTATATGTAAACAATGGAGTAGTACTCAGCCACAAAGAAGGATAACTCGAGTTATTTGTAGGAAAATGGCTGCAGTTTGAGACCCTAATGTGTATGAAATAAATCATAAACAGAAGGTTAAATATCACAGGGTTTCTCTTATATGAGATACTCAAAGTATAAATAATTTAAAGGACCAAATAAAAGATAGGCTATAGGAAACAGGCAGGTAGACATTGCATAGATGGGAAGGAAATCTGAGGATGGAGGGAGACAGAAGTAAAAAGAAGTAAGGTATGAGTGTGTATCATTTCCCCTGACGAACTTATGGATTATCTTTTGCAAACATTTATTAATAAAAAAATTAAAAAGCATTTGACACCTAGAGTTTATGTTTTGGACAAACTTGCATTTTGGTGGTTCCTTCCTGTCCTGTGTAGCAGTCTCTGTCAGCAGCTGAGAGTTTTCCTCCTGGCCAGCACCAGTGAAGCGCTGTGGTGACTCCTGGAGGCCTGAAGCCCTCAGACTTGAATCTCTATTGCCACTGGGAGTTTCCACCCTGTCTCAAGAGGGAGACAAAGAGATACTTCTTTTCACAGTTGGGCTGATGAAGTTTGAAATGGGCAGACACTGAGAGATCTTTTGCCCTGGGGAAGCATCTTAATCTCTAGAACATTTATTTCAGGATTTCAAGCAATGTGACACTTGCCAAGATACTTTCAAATATGAATGGAGATTATTTTATGTGAGTTATGCCCTCTTTAAAACATACTGCAATTTGGTGGTTGTGAAAAGATGAGCCCATTTTTATTACACATCTGTAACTCTGGGTTACAGTACCTTGTTAGGGCTGCACTTTGGAGTCAACTACCCTGACTGGACACACCTCTAGTGGACAAGTCACTGAACCTCTCAACTGGTCTCCATTTCCTCTCCTGCAAGAGAGAGTATTTTCTTACCACCTCTGCTTCCTTCCTGAGTTCCTCGCCTGGAGAAGGAACTGTGTTACAGAAGGCAGAAACTCTACTATAAGAACAGATGATGTTCCCTGATGTCCAGGGCCCAGGATGGGAACCTAGTGCCTGAAGCTACAGTATGTTGGCTTACATGTGTTAACTAACCTAAAAGTTTACTTCCCCTAAACTTGTACAATTTGTACTATGCCTGTTCTCCTTCCGGACTCTCCAGGTTTCTAGCTTGTGTCTGTCCTCACAAAGGCTGAGCACCCAGGCAGCATGATCCTCTTGCATCCCAGGGAGTGGCAGCAGGGGGGCCAATAACATGAGTGCAGAGTACTCTGATTTGTGGGCCTGGATATTTACAGTGCACACCCATGTCACCTTGCAGAGTCTACCAGGGATAGAAAGGGAAGGGGTGCACTGGGGCTGCTTTTCTGCACTCCTAGATTCCCCCACACAGTACCACAGGGGATCTGAGCACTTCACACTCTCAGATAGATGACCTTCTGGGTTATTAGCAAGAACCATTTTTCAAGTAGGAGAGTGGGACATATTTTCATTTAGGTGTTTAGCTTGATTAATAATTTTGTAACAGACAGACAGAGGAATTTCCCCCACGTCTCTCAGTGTCAGGGGTGGGAGGTATTAAAGACAGATCACCTGCCCAACCCAGTGACCACTTGCCATGCTTGTTGCCCTTGTTATCTTCTGCCAGGTGTGGCGAGCAATCAACCTTGAAGTGCGTTGAAGCCCAGCTACCTCCCTGACCCCTGCACTCATAGCTGCTGGTTCTACTTCTTTTCTGCTGTGGAAAGGACATTGGGATTCTGTGAACAGGGTTTTAGGGATGTGGTAGGGAAGGAGTATGACGAAGTCTGGACTAGGAAGGTCCTTCAAGATGACCCAGTCCTTTGTTGTGAGTTTTGTCCTGTCTCTGTCATACTACAGTTCCCTTCACTGCAGTTTTCAAAGATCCAGTGGCCTCATTTCTCCACACTACCTAAGACTGAGGTCATTTGGGAAATACAGGTGTGCTGACACCCAGTACTTCAACATTTTGTATTTAATTTTTACTTTCATCTTTAAAATGTTGGCACTTATATTTAGATTTTTGATAGTTCTGTCCCGTGGTATGTTTTTGTCAAGCTTTCCATTGCTATGAAATGAAAAATACCCAAGAAAAACAATTTAAAGTAGGAAAGGTATACCTTGACTCACAGTTTTAGGGGTTCCCATCCTGGCTGACTGGCTCCATTCTTTCTGGCCTGTGGCAGAACACTGTGGTCGAAGGGGGTGCTGCAGTGGAACTGTTCCCCATAGCACTGCTGGGGAAGGGGAGAAGAGGGGCCCCAGAGGCCCTGACCTTTAGGTAGGTTCCACCTCCTTCTGGCAGTGCCACTGGCTGGAAGCCAAGACTTTCCCCTATGGGCCTTTGGAGGTCATTTGAAATCTAAACCGTGAGGGTATCTGTTGTGCTTTTCAAGGAGATTAACAGCTGAATTGCTGAAGTGAGGGAGCAGATGGCCTTCCATGATGTGAATGGGATCATCCAAACTACAGAAGTCTCAGGTGGAACCGACGACCGAGGAAGGTGAGTTTTCTCTCTTCTGGAGCTTGGCAGCCATCTTCTCAGATGCTAGAGCTACTGTTTCTTGGAACATTGCATTCTGGAACTTACATCAGAGCGTGCCACCTCCACTATGATAATTCTTGGGGCCTTCCACCTCTGACTGAAGTTTCTTCATTGGTGCTCTGCATTCTCAGGACTTCAGATTTGAGTTGAATTATACTACCAGCTTTCCTGTTCCCCAGGTTCCAGACTGCAGGTCATGGAACAACCTGGCCTCCATAATGAGCTGTGTGTGTGTGTGTGTGTGCTGAAACTTGGTTTCTAGGATTTCTTTCTCTACTTTTCTAACCCTTCCTCCCCATGAGGCAGGTACTATGTAGCTCATGACTTTGCATATTCTATGCCTCAACCAGCCACTACCACTTAATGCTTCTCTCTCATCCCAATTGTAATAGCTATTTGTGTCCTGAATCTTCCCCTATTATTGTCATCCCCTTATTCCACAAAATAAAACCAGCCCAGTTTTAACCCCTACTTCTTTGACTCCTTAGTAGTTGATAGCATTCAATGAGTAATCCATTCATTTGGGAAAGGTTGTTGAGCTCTTGAGAAGCGCAGAGGCCATATAGATGCTAAAGATAGAAGGGAGAAGAAGACAGAGTCCATGTCCCCAAGAGCTACCAGTCTGCTGTAAGAAATCAAGAAGCCATGGTTTAGATACAGTGTGGAAAGACTCTGAGTCAGGCTAGGATAAGAAGCAAAGGGAGAGAGGGAAATGAATCCTGTCAGTGACACTGGAGACAGCAGATAGTGAGCAGGAGAGAACAGATATCCTGGGCAGTGCAGATTCCAAGGCTGGAAAACCCAGGGAGAGGTGAGAAAGGTTCTCCAAGTTGAAGCAACTGCAAATACAGAGACCTCCCTTTTACTATCTTCAACAAGGTTTAGCATGGAGTAGAGAGACAAACCTTAGCTTTCTGTTTGTGTTTCCAACTCTTGGTATTCTCCTGCATGACAAATTCCATGGGAAATAGGACAAAATAAAACACTTGTTTCTGCTTGAATTGGGAAGGCGAGAGAAGAGGGTTTCATGTCTCCCTTCCGCCTGCAGCAGCCTCTGATGGCTCTGGGTGGCTACACCCCCTGCTTCACTACCAGGCATGACACTATTCCTAGTCACTAAGTCCAGAGGCTTTGAAGCCTGTCACGTCGAGATTCGAATCTTGGTTTCTCATTTGCTAGATGGTGACCTTGAGTAAGTCAGTCAGCCTCTCAGAGAAAAGCCTTTCTTTGTGTCCCAGGGGACAATCACGGCTGTATTTACAGGAGTGCTGGGCACAGTGCCTATTACATGGGAAGTGATAACAAAAAGCAAAAAGATGTCATCTTCTGAGTGAAACATCAGCAGTATGCAGTGGGTAGGGCTTGTGCCACAGCTAGAAAAGTTTTGTCCAAACGAATATGTGGAAATGTCTTCATATTTGCTGCTTTGGAAATACAGAGCTATAAAGTTCAAAACCGTATATTCTTATATGGATGACAGATTGTAATACAGCAAGGAATTTGGTGATACTGAAATATTCATGTCTTGCTCCATGCAAGGACTTCATGTCATTTTGAAAAGTAATCATCTCTGCCTCCTTCTCATGTGAGTATCTTAGCACAGTGAACTCCTGCTGCGCAGTAGAGATGAGCTGATTTACAGCTTTTTTTTTGTCTAGTGCTCCTCTCCCAGGTCATTTCAGGACCAGTTCTGAAGGATAGAAATAGAACTTTTTCAGGATTCATACTATTTCTACAGGGAGAGCCATGTGGCACGTCTGTTTTTCTCTATTTAAAACTTTCCCCCAACTTAAAATGTACTACATTTTGGAATTATGCAACACAACAAAGCCCAGAGCCTACAGCTGCTGTGTTTCCTAAGAATTAGGAACAACTTATATGTCTTTGTAGTAATTTACTTGTGTATATATCCTTGTGTACAAGAAATTTAATTCAGGTGAATAGTGTCAACAGCAGAGTGGAAACAGGGAATACAAAGAGGAAAAAGATAACATGTCTCTGCTCCACCATGCCCAGAGTGTAAAGTACAGTAAGAAAGATTTACCCTATAGTTCATCATGCAAATATATTTTTGGAGAAAGAATACCAGATCAGAAACCAGGATGACCAATCATCTCTGAGAGGATGAACAGAAAAGGGCAGTCACATTTGGATCAGACTTTTAAAGGTTAGCACAGAGTATTTGTCAGTTTTCTGCCACTAGAACAAAATGCCTGACATAACTGTCTTAAGCAGGAGGGGTTTCTTTGGGTTCATGGCTTCAAAGGGTTCAGTCCATGTATAGGCATGTGGTAATCTGACAACTGGTGGTTGTCTTGTAACATCCAGCTGAACTGAATCAGCGTGGTGCTGGGTGTGGATGGACAATCAGAGGATTGTTGCTGACAGCATAAAGGGGGAAATGGAGACATGGTTCTCCTGTTGCCATTGGTTCTCCTGGAGGAGCTTGTCAAGCTTTTCTGATATGAACTTGGCTGTTCTCATCGTCAGAGGAGCTTGGGACCTTGTTGTTACTGAAAATGGCTGAGATTCACTTTGGGGAAGCTATGGTCCTTAGTTTGAGCATTGCTTCATGACTGTGGAGGGAAAGAGGGTGTGCTGTTCAATCTGCTGAAGAAGCTTGTATGATGGCTTCTTGATATGAATTCTGCTGTTCTCATTGTTGGAGGAGCTTGGGACTTTGTTGTCACTGAGAATGGCTGTGGTACTCTTTGGAGGAGCTCTGGTTCTTAGTTTGAGCACTGCTTCCTGGCTCCAGTGCGGAACTCTCAGCCTACTGACACAGATCCTTCTCCTCACTAGCACAGCCTTTCTAGTTACTACCACTGACCTTTGGACCCTCCCAGCACAGATCTGTGAAATAGACTTGCATGAGATGTTATTGTGGGCTCTAGGCCTCCAGTCAGACTTGTAGGGGGCATTGTCAAGGGCTCTAGGCCTTCAGCTGGACTCATGCAGGACATTGCCCTGGAATCCAGGCCCTTGACTGGATTCTTTGGGTCTTTAGTGCATGGACAGATTTCCTGCACTTTTTTTGTATTTGACTCTTTGGTCATTATTATAAAGTAATTCTATCAATTTTGTATTCTGTATTACACTGTTTTCATTGCAAACCCTGACTACAACAGGCCAGCTGGCTCCAGGGTAGAAAGAACATGGTAGAAAGTCATGAAACATGGTAGAAACATGAACATGGTAGAAAGTCAGTGGTGGCAGCTAGGAAGCAGAGAGAGAAAGGAGATGGGGATGAGAACACACCCTTCCAGATCATGCGCCCAGTGACCTGCCCCTTCTGGTGAGTCCCTTTCTACATTTTAGTGAGGCCCTACCTCCTAATAGTGCATTGGGCTATGAAGTCATCAATGAATTAGGCCCCACTTTGCCATCGATGGATAAGGCACTAATGAATACAGTGCCTGAATGATCCAGTCAACTTCCAAAGTCTCCACTCTGAGCATGCGAGACTTTGAGGGGAAAATTTAGATCTTAATACAGTTTCATCAGATGGAGATGGAAGAAGAGCAAACTGCCCACCATAGTAACATAAAGACTAATATGTCTAGGAGCAATCAAAGAAGGATCAGTAGTTTGGAGATGATTCTGGGGAAGGTAAACAGTGCATAGGGAGTTAGGAAGAGGGAAAAAGATAAGAAAGATTCTGAAATTTGGAGACTGTATAAAATATACACAGTCTCATCTTCTTGTAGCTTAATACTCCTAATACAATGCTGCTAACCTATTATTACTTACTTCAGTATAGCTGTGTTCCCTGTATAGTGCTAGGAGTGTCTCTACATATATATGATATAGTATTGCTGGATTTCACATCATGATGCTATGGGATCAGCACTGGGTACTGTAGTGCCTCTTTTTCTTCAAAGTAGTTGTTCATTTCATCATGTGTTATATAATTGGTTCTCATAGACTGTTTATAAGTTCTACACATGCATGAATCTCTACGTGTATATCTATCCTTTCTATATTAGAGGGTAAAACAAAACAAATCACGACAAAACAAAACACATTCCTAGAAAAACATGAAATGAAAAAGTCATATAAAACTGCAATACAAGGTGATCTACAATGGTTACTATGATGTCTCAGCAGTATATAACAACAATGATAAAAACAAAACATTGGAGACATTACAAGACTTCAAAAGCAGGTAATAATCAAACCAGAGTGGGTATACTAGTGAATCTTATCATTTTCAGTGTAGTTGCCTATACTCGCAGACTTGATACTATCAATTATAACAGATTTGAATAAAATCAGTCAATACAAAACAACAATCTATCAAACTAGATTCAAATAAGATCTGTCATAATTAGACAATATAAGTTATACAGGGTTTCAGATTAAGTTAATAGGAAATTAAGGATGATTACCATAATATATCCTGCTATTTTTGGGATAGCTGTCTGTGCCCTCAAACCTAGTGCAGGTAGACAAACTGGAACAGATTACAATCCATCTAAACAGAGTGGTGAGAATAATGTAGATTTTAAATCCTGATACACTATTAACAATATCCTCTGTCTTCCTTTTTTAGACAACTCCTCTCCTTTCACTCCCCCGGAGTGCACTGCACATTTTGGGTCCCACTAACTCCCTCAGTTTTTAGATTGGGGGAGCGACCTGCTATTTACCCTAACTGGTTTTGAACCTTCTGATTCCTGGGCTTGATCTTGCTTAGTTGTATTGCTTTACCTACAAAAGCCTCAAGATTTTCCTTCATTATAGCTGAGTAGTTCTCTACTACACAAAAGTATCATGTCTTTTCAACCTATCTGTAGGTGCTGGTCAAGTTGCCCCTATTTCTCTCTGGTTCCCTGTTACATAGAGCATTGTTTTCTCATATTTGACTTTCTGTCCATAAACCTACTTTCAGGTAAATTATGTTCCCAATGCAGAGCATCTTGATGGACCCTATCTCCTGATCTACTCTGCCTGTGTTTCTTTTTGTTAGTATATCAAGGCCATCTATGTTGGAGATTACAGCCAACCTTCTCTGCCTCATTTCTGCTATGCTATTTTTCTGCCATTGGTTATCTACTTTTTTTCTTCATTCCACTGTCTGCCTCATTCTTTGAGGCCTCTCTGCCACTGTTGCTGAAATGCTGGTATTTTTTCCCTCTCTCTCTAGAATGTCCTTCAGTATTTTTTGTAGGGTTGGATTGGTGGTCACAAATTCCCCCAGTTCCTCTTTGTCATGGAAGCATCTTGTTTCTCCATTAATTTCTAGAGACAGTTTTTCAGGGTACATCAATCTGGGTTGGAGGTTACTTTTTTTCAGGGCTTGGATTACTTTGCTCCAAAGCTCTTCTTGATTTGATGGTCTGTGTTGAGAAGTCTGCCATGATTTTGATGGGTTTTCCTTTATAGGTGATCTGTTTCTTTTCTCTGACAGCTTTTAATATTCTGTTCTTATACTGAATTTCTGAGATCTTGATTATTATGTGTCTGGGTGTAGCTCTGTTTTGGTTGAAGGTGGCTGGAGTTCTGTATGCCTCATACATCTGAATATCATTTCCATTTGTTATGCTTGGGAAGTTTTCCTTAATTATTTCTGTGAATAGCCTTTGTAATTAGTTTTGACTCCTGCTTCTTCATTCACATTTTTTATTCTTAGGTTATAGATCCTCTTGTCGTCTTCTAGCTTTTGTATTGTTACTGCCTATTTCCTTGTTATTTTTAAGAGATCTTTCCTTTCATGATCATACATTGCAAACCTGTCTTCAAGTTTTGATAGTCTATCCTTAGTTTCTTTCAAGAAGTTTTGCCAGTTTTGTCAATGGAGTTTTTAGTTTCCTGGTACTCTCTTTAAATCTGCTTCATGTATTCTAAGTTTTCTTTATATTCTTCATTGAATATTTCTCTCATTTTTTTGTGTTCCTCCATTCTTGTCTGTGTCTTCTTGAGAGGTGCTTAGCATTTCTTTTATCAATCTACTTATATCTTGCTTAACTTGAATTAATATTTCAGTTTTGAGTTCATCTATGAGGTCCCAAAGATATCTCTTTATGTCCACTGATGCCATGTTTGATGTTGCATGTTTGCTGCCCTCAATCTCTTTTGTATTTACTTCTCCTGGATCAATATCTCAGGGTTGGGGGCTGGGGGCTTTTTCTCATTTCTTTCTCTTGTCATGTTGTTGGCTTTTCCCATACAAGTGTATAGTGTAGTTCCCAGCCCCTTTCCTTGTTGGTTATAGTTCCTCTAAAGTGTGCTGGCTAGAGGTTTCTGCCCTCTCCAGTTTGCTGTTAGTCACTGAGGTGCAAGCAGGGGCAGTGTATGCTGGCCCCTCCACTCCGAGCCAGTCAACCTTTGGGGGCCTTCACTGCGTTAGTGCTTGCTGTGCATAAGGAATCATGTTTGGGATGACTTATCGGGTCCTGGTCAGGGGTGTGACCCAGGCCAAACAGGTCTGACCAATCTGCTTTGGGAGGGGAGCAACCAACTGAAGTCACTGCCGTTCCCAGTTCAAGCCCATCCTGCCCATGGGAGGGTCTTATTCCCAGCACTCACCGTGGGCTAATGCTGGTCCCTCTCTGGCTCCATTTTCCATGGGGCTCCCAGACCTCTGACTTTAGCGCAGCTGCGGTGCGATTTCGCGGCAGCTCAGGCCAGTTGCATTGGCATGGGTTGGGGCGCTCAGGCCAGACTTGGCGGCATGAATTGAGGCAGCTCGGCGAGAGTGCCATGACTGCTAATCTTAGCTTCTCTAGTGGTAACCCTGGGACTTTGTATTTGAGCAGCTCGTTTCCCTTCAGTTTCTTCCTGGGTTGAGAGAATCCATCTCCCTCTGTCCGGATCTCTCCAGAATGTGTTATTCTGACATCTGAGCTGTCTTTCTCAGAGAGGCTCCGTATCCTGCTGCATACCGGTCCTGGAAATAAACATTTTAGAATTGAAAATGTGATAATTTATTTTGGAAATGTCACCAGGAAGTTACATTGTTTAAAACTGGACATTTTATGGAGGAATTACTCAGTTCTTTTAAAGAGCTCTCCCTTATAAGTGATTGTGCTTTCTAGAAAGTTTTTCAGGTTGAATTCTCTGGGCCCCGAGTGAAATGGGGCAGTCATGCCTCTGTTGGTGTATGGGACTCTTAGGACAACTTCAAAGCAAATCTTTACCATTACTCTGGTGTTCACTTGAGTGACTGCTCCTGAGACAGGCAGTGGCCATTGTGGACAGGGCAGACACCTTCATGGGCCTTTTACCTGCCCATGCATGACTGGTGCTTTCCTCTGAGGTGGTCAGGGACTCACAAGCTGCTTTTATTTAAAATGTCTCAGAATGGACAGATCTGGAGGTCCTTGTGTAAAATGAAATAATCTAGAGATAGAAAGTCAAGTAGTAAGTGTTTTCTCTCATGTGGAAGCTAATTACATTGATCTGAAAGTAGAGTAGTTATGAGTGGACATGGGGTGGGAGTGGATTTAATCAGTGCACACTGTACGCATAAAAGGAAATGTCACCCCAAATACTTACAAATTAACATGAATTAATGAAACTTTTTAAAGACTAGCCTGGCTTATCCAGGTGGCTCAGTGCAACCTCAAGGACTAAAATGGGAACAAGGGGCACAGTGCAATCAGAACCAGAGAGGGGGCATTAGGATAAAGAGCCAATAGCCCTGTCTGGCTTTGAAGTCACCATGAGACAAGAAACACAGCAGCCTTTGGAAGCTGGAAAAGGCAGGATACAGGTACTTTCTCAGAGCGTCCAGAAGAGCACAGTCTGCTGACTGGCTTCAGACCTCCGGAAGGGAAACAGAATGTATTCACATTGCTTTAAACTGCTAAGTTCTTGGTGATTCCTTCTAGCAACACCCCTGTGACACCCTGTATTCTCTTCATCCTCTCTCTGTCTCTGTCTCTACTTAGTCACTAAGATAAGCTCTGACATAATTTCCAGTTTTGTCTCCTTGTCATCCATTTTCACCCTGCATCCAGAGCTAACTTCCTAAAATAGGGTGAAAATTAAGCTTAATTTCCATGGCTGGCTTGGGACCTGCTTAGGAATTAGTAAAGCACACTGCTCAGTAGGTCTGTATTCAGGGAGTACCTTTGGTACTGTATTTGGTCCCTGGATGCTGCTTCTCTGGTTTCCCTGCTCCGGTTCCAAGCCACCATGAAGTAAGCATCTTTCTTCCACTGTATCCTTCTGCCAGAGGTTTCTGCCCTGTGGCCAGTAGACAACGTACTAAATCTTCTGAAACCAAGAGCCAAATTAAATGTCTCCTCCTTTAAGTTGTGGGTGTTGGGTATTGTGTCAAGTGGTATAGAAGGGGACTTACTCATCTGTTTCACATCATCCAGTGATTCTCCATTGCTCTAAAATGCAGTGGTACTTCAATTCTCTCCATGATTCTGGCTGCAAACTAAACTGGAGGAGAACCAAATCAAATGTCCCCATAAGGTCAACACTGAACCTATCATTGAATTTGATTCAGTTCTCATCCAACTCAGCTTGTGACCAGAATCATGAAAAGAATCAAGTTTATGAACTGAGATACAAACATAAATCCCAAAGGTTTATGTGTGACTCACATTTGTGCCTTTCAGGGTTGTTGCCCTTCTAGGCCTGTGTTGAGCCAGTCTCTTAAAACCCCTTCTTTTCTCTGACTCTGTGATGGAGAGCCCTTCTTCTGCCCTAGAGGCTGATTTCTCCCTACTCTTACATTTTCTGCTTAGCTGTTGCTTTCTTTTGGAGTAAGAGTCCTCCTTTCTGCTCCTATGAGACCCTGAACACACATCCCTATAAGCCAAGTTTTAAACTCCTTAAGGGCAGGAACTCTGTATGTCCCTAGCACCTAATGTGCTTGACACATTTTGCATATATGTTGAATGGCTGCACTAATAAAAATTAACTCATCTCACTCAGAACCACCACATTTTAATGGTTCTGAGGACTCACAGATTGATTGATCTGTTTCTGTCTCCCATTACTCAGAACCACATTTTCATCTGTGATAATAACCTCATGCACAACACTTGACCACACAGCACGAGTCTACACTTTGAGTATTCAAAGCCCCTCTGTACAGCCACCAGGTCTGGGGTCCAAGTAGCAACCTCTGAAGTTTATTCAAACAGAAGCAAAAATGCAAGGCTTGAGAGCACCCTTGAATCTTCCCATATGCCAAATGAATTGATTCTAACAGCTGAAAAAAACCAGCTTGGGGAAACAATGAAGGTGAAGAAAGTGGACAATGACAGTATTTTGCAACTTTCTAGATAATTTTTTAGTTTGTGATTACAAAATATTATCACTTATAAAAGCAGTTCACTCCTTTATTTAATTATGCTCACACTGACTGAGGCTATTTAATTAAATCTCTGTGATCCAAAACCTCGCCCTTTCCAGAAATATAAGACAGGAAAGGAAGAAGAGTGTGCCTGATACTGCGATTTCCTCAAGAAGGAAGGTTTTATAATTATCTGCTACAAATTCCAACTTAGCTTCAATGTCATTTCATCTTCTGTCCACTGTGTCCAAATTAGAAAAGCCAGGCTGGCCCGGTAATTGGAGAGGTATGTGCTTCCCCCTTTAAGACACAAACATAGGGCTGTAATTGGGCCATTTGTGCTTCCAGAAGATATTACGGGTAAGAGGACAAGACCCCCTTCTCTCCCACTTCACCCCCATCTCTTAGACATGCAAGAACACAGCACTGACACATACTGCTCAATTTAGTTGGCATGCTTGTTCAAATGGGTTCATTTTCTGCTCTACAGTTTCAAGAATAGGCATATTTAATAAATCACATTTTACTTACTTTGGAAGCTTTAGCTTGGATAGAGATAATGCATCACTTAAAAGACAAGTTCATAGAGCCAGGAGTAAAAACATTAAGTTAAGTGACAAATTCTTGGTTACTATTTTCTTTCTTTCTTTCTTCTTTCTTTCTTTCTTTCTTTCTTTCTTTCTTTCTTTCTTTCTTTCTTTCTTCTTTCTTTCTCTTTCTTTCTTTCTTTCTTTCTTTCTTTCTTTCTTTCTTTCTTTCTTTCTTTCTTTCTTTCTTTCTTCTTTCTTTCTAGCTCAGAGTTCAGCTATGCTCCATAGTGCCACACTTTGATTCTTTTATGGTAATTTCTCACAAGCCCCAGTTTAGAATAGGGAAATTATCTTCCACTGTGCTCAGATAAGTGCATAATACTTGTTTATGCTTTCCATGGAAAGAGTTTTCCACTGTCCTTATATAAGTGCAAGCTTGTTTATGTTTTTCAGACCAGTGTTTATTTCACATGTCTCCTTCTACTATGGGTGTGTTTGTTTGTCTCTCTTGACACTGAACATATCTGGGGAAGTGCCATGATTACTGGACTACAAGTCTTTGCTCAGTATGCAAGTTTGTTATTAAATTTGGTAAGTTCAGCCTGTCTTTAAGTTCTTTGTGTTTACACCTTGGTAAATTGAACCTGTCTTTAAGTTCTTTGTGTTTACACCTAAAAATTTCTGTAATTAAGAAACAAAGAGGTAATTGTTGACTGTGTGGAAGAAAACAAGAAATGGTTGTCAAAAATATTTTGATGAGTTCTCAGGACATTTTTCTCACTAATCACTAAGGACACACTAGGCTGGTACAGCTTGAGGAAGATTAATGTGGAAACATGGTGCAAAGCAATTTAAGTATTCTACTCCATTAATTATATTAGATTGAAAAATAAAATGAAGTACTTCCTCTTTGTTATGCTGAGAATGTCTTTTTACAAATTCATTTGCATATTTACATTTATAAAAAATAGTCCTTAAGATCTTATATTATTTTCACAGTGAGAAAACAAACACCCCACATAAAAAGTGAGTGAAAGACTTGTAGCAGACAACTCACCAAAGAAAATAGGAGGTCAACTTGAGTATCTGTGCACTGGCACAGACGATAAAGCAGTACAATAAAAGGTGTTCAGATGCTATCTAGAAAATGAAATTCAAAATATCAGTGTCATGCTACCACATACCTATTAAAATCACCTGAGTACAACACACTGGCAACACAAAATGCTGGCAAGGATGTGGGACTACAGGATCTGGCAGGAATGCAAGATGGTACAGAAACTTTGAAAAACAATTCAGCAGGTTTTTTACACAACTAAATATATTCTTAATATTCAACCCAGTAGTTGTATTCCCTGGTTATTTAGCCAAACAAGATGAAAACATACACTCACCAAGAAAGTTCATACAGATGTTGATTGTAGTTTTATTCATGATTGCCAAAACTTGGAAGCAACCAAGATGTCCCTCAGATAAATGGATGAACAAAGTGTGCAATTCCTACACAATAGAATATGGTTTATTGCTAAAATGAAACATACATCAAGCCATGAAAACCCTGGGGGATGTGTATTATAGAGAAAGAAGCTGGTCTGAAAAGGTTATGTACTACACACATACACACACATACACACAATAAAAGATGTTTCATGTCATATGCTATCTAAATAACACAATTCAAAACATCAGTGGAATGCTACCACATTCCACATATATGTATGATTCCTGCCAAGTGACATTCTAGAAAATCCAAAACTAAGGAAACAGTGGGAAGTTGAGTGGCTTCCCAGCGTTAGGGGAGAGTGAAGGATGAGTGGGTGGACCACAGGAGACTGTTCCGGCAGTGAGACTATTTTGCCTACCAGCATGAACACATTGTTACACATTTGTCCACATCCATGGAATGTATAACACAAAGACTGAAAACTAACATAACTTATGCACTTTAGGGGTTAATGATGTGTCTATGTAAGTTTATTAGTTGTGACAAATACAGAGAGTCCATTAGACCTGCTTGGCATTGGTGCATAGACTCCTGAGGATATCCAAGTGCATGGATACTCAAGTTGACCTTTTTAAAAAGTTAGGTCCTCCATGAACCCAGCACAGGCAGAGAGAGCCAGAGGAAGATACACCTCTGCCTGCCAATTGCCACCACCTGAAGGCCTTTTCCTTCATGCACCCAGCAGGGGAAGAGAGAACCGGAAGATCCACCTTTGCCTGATGGGCACAGCCAATGGAAGGCCCTTTACTCTGTGTGTCCAGTGCAGGCAAGGAGAACCAGCAGATCCACCTTCACCCTCAGGGAGCTGCCACCAGAAGGCTCCTTCCTGCAGGCAGCCAGCGGGAGCAGGGACACACAGCCAGGTAAGCCCTGTGCATCTGTAGGCCACCATTGGAGGCCCTTGGGCCCTTCCTTCAGGCAGCCACCACCCACCAGCAGAATCAGACAAATACACCCCTGTGTGTCTGCCAGTATTGTGCGAATCTCAGTGTAGACACACAGGCTGAGAAAAGTAGCCTCACTTCCATGCACCCCTATCATCAGGAAAGCCCTTGTGTAGCTGCACAGGTCTGCAGAAGCCCCCTCCATGCCCTGCTACCTCCTTGTAAATCTGGAGTTAGAGGAACCCAGGTGCCTGTCCCATCCCCCTACACTGCCTAGGGGCAGCCAACATGGGAAGTGCCTGGGGCCCCACAACCAGCTTATTGAGAGGAACCCAGGAGAATGTCAAGATGAAGGAGCAAAAGGCAAACTCAGACTTCCAGCCCAGACACAATAAGTCTGGGTGATACAGTCATGGAACAAAGTGGAAGTCACACACCTGAAGTCTCTGAGAGGATAGCAACTGAAGTAAGGAAACAAATTCATGAGATTGTAAAAGCAGTCAAATCAGAAATAATGTCTCAGGTAAAAGAAGAAATCACAATCATACTGAAAGAATTGTTCAGCAGGTCTAAAAAAGACATAGATAAAAAAGAGAAGCATAGGAAAATGATTGAAACCTTGAATGAATATAGAAAAGAATTACATTTATGAAACAGATTCAAAGAGAGATCTTGGAAGTTAAAAATTCAATAGAAAGCTGGCCAAACCACTTGAAAGAAGAGACTGAAGATAGACTTTCAAACGTTGAAGATAAGATTGCAGCTAGTGATTAGGAGAAATCTCTTAAAAATAACACGGAATCAGGAAATAACTCAATGGCTGCAAGATGACGCAAAGAAGCATAATTTAAGAGTGATAAGTGTCAGTGAAGAAGCAGGGGTCAACACAAATGAAATTAAAAGGATTTTCACAGAAGTAATAGAAGAAAACTTCCCCAAAATGGGAAATGGATCTGACATGCAGATAAGTGAGGCATATAAGACTTCAACTAGCCATAACCAAAGTAAATCTACACCCAGACATATAATAATCAAGATCCCAGAAATTCAGCATAAGAACAGAATATTAAACCTGTTTGAGAAAAGGACAGATCATCTATAAAGGAACACCAATCAGAATCACAGCAGACTTACCAACACAAACCATCAAGTCAAGAAGACTTTGGAGTGAAGTGTTTCAAACTCTGAAAGAAAACAACTTCCAACTCAGATTGATCTACCCAGCAAAACTATCTTTCAAAATTGATGGAAAAATAATAAACTTCCATGATAAAGAGCAACTGAAGGAATAAACCCTTCCTAAACCCTGAGGACTAAACAACTGAAGGAATAAACCCTGCCCTAAAAATTGTCTGTTAAATGCACCAACCCTACAGAGAGTGCTAAAGGATATTCTAGAGAGAGATAAAGATGACCATGGTTCCAGGAACAGCAGCAGAGGAAAATCCCCAAACAAGACAGGCAATTGACTGAAGGGGAAAAGTGGAGGGCCAACAACAGAAGGATAGCATGGCAGAGACAAACCAATGTATGCTGGTTGTAACCATTGATGTAGATGGCCTCAGGTCAGTAATAAAAAGAAACACAGGATAGCAGATCAAGAAACAAGATCCATCAATATACCGTATGCAAGAAACACATTTAACTGGAAATGAAATTCATAGGCTGAAAATCAAAGGAGAGAAAACAATTACTCCATGTGACAGGAGACCAAAAAAAAAAAAAAAAAAAAAAAAAGCAAGCTACAGTATTTTCATGCAGTGGGAAGCTACGCAGTTATAAAGTAGAATAATCTCAAGGCTCCTATAGGTAAATGGGTATATCTAGAGATCATGTTCATGGGCGAAACAGTTCGAACTCATATGTGTGAACCAGAGCATAAGAAACAGGAGTTAATTGGATCCAAAAGCAAAATAGTTAATGTAAGAGCAAAGGAGAGAAAACACCCAGGAGGGAAAGGTGGAAGCTACTGTTAATTTCTTATTGTCTTGTCTTGAACTCTTCCAACAAGATGTCTTTTTTTTTTTTTAATCGGTACCTGGGATCAAACTTATGACCACATGCTTACAAGGCAGGCACTTATGCTGCTGAGCTAAATCCCCAGCCTCTTTAATTCTTGCATTGGTTACACAATTTTGTTAGGTTTGGCTTTGTTCTGTCTTGTTTTGTTAGATTTTATGCTGCCAGATGGTAGGGGTAGCTATTTTGAATATAATGGGACATATTATGGTAATAATGGTTTATTATTATATTGCTTTGAAGTCTTATAATGCTTTAATTCATTTGTTTGATTGGTTTTATTCTGTTTTGTTTGATTTTATTATATGTGATGGTATGAACAGCTATTTTGAAGAAAACAAGACATGGTAGCCATAGCTGATTTACTATCATCTTATGTTGAAGCCCTACTATGCTTTTGTTCTTCTGTTTTGATTGGTTCTATCCTGTTGTGTTTTATTTGATTTTAATATGTGTGATGGTGTAGACAACTTTTTTGAGGAAAATGAGATGTTATAGTAACCATCGTTCATTTCCTGTTATTTGGTTTTGAAGTGCTGTAATACTTTCATTCTTTTGAATGGTTTTATACTATTTTATGTTTGATATTATTATGTGTGACAGTATGCTCAACTATTTCAAAGAAAAGAGACATTACGGTAGCTACTGTTGATATCCTGTTGTCTTGTGAAGTGCTGTGTTGCTTGCATTGTTCTGTTCTGTTTCTCTTTGTTCTGTTTTCTTTTGTTTTATTCTCTTTAAAATAAAAAAAATGAAAAAAAGTTAGTCCTCCATATCTGCTGGTTCTATGTCCTCAGATTCAGACAATCACAGATATAAAATACATTTTCGAAGCTGGGGGTGTAGCTCATTGGTAGAAGGCTTTCCCAGTGTGCACAAGGCCCTGGGTTCGATTTCCAGCACCACCAAAAGACTGTCAAGAAGACAAAGGCTTCAGATAGACTGCATGCTACTCTGCATGTGCAGCTACCAATCTCAGGGCATGCAGTGCACATGTGTGTGGAGGGAGTATGTGGGAAATCTGTGTACTTTCTGTTCAGTTCTTCTGTGTGCATAAATCTGCCCTAAAAAGTGTTAAATGCACCAACAATAACATTTATCAAAACATTCTCAATAATTGTAAGAAATACAAACCATAAATGGAAAATCATACCAGAGCTTTGTGTTTTACAAGTAGAAGATTTGTTTTAAATTTACTAAACAGTCATATTTCTTCTATGGGAGACAGGTTAGCAAAATTTATAGTGATTATCTCTGGGTCATAAGATTATTCTTGATTGTTATTTCCTTCTTAAGATGTTCCTATTTGTCAAAATGTTCTGTAATAAAAGTTTTATTCCTTTTGCTATTAGAGAATGTCATTTTAAACTGAAAGGACACCAGCTAATGATTGTTGACTTTAATAATTAACATTTAGTAATTTTAGATGGCATTCTCAACTGGATATAAAGAGCAGTAAATTTATCTGAAAGCTATAGACTGGGAAGAAATGTTTTAATTTCTTTTCATTCTGTCTGTTTTAATTTCTTTTCATTCTGTCTATTTTTCTATCAGGTTCAAATAGAAAAACAAAACAATCCTTAAAGCAAAACTCAGAATAAGGACATAAAATGAGCAAAAATCATGAGTGAATTTTATAGTGTTATTGAGGTTCGCTACTTTCAGCTTTTGTCTGTCAAAATTATAAAAATAAATCATGTTTCATCAACTCTGCTTCTGGAAGAAACATGTCTCTCAAGAAATGAGAAAAAATAAATCTCCAAGTATACTGTAGAGTAATTTTTGAAATATTCCATCTTTTCACAACATGCTGAAAACACTTTCTGCTTTGAAAATCTTATCATTCATGTATGGAAATCCTTGTTGCAAATATTCAAATTATAGTGCTGATTCTGAAATATTGTCATTTTTAATGAATGCTAGAGAAAGGAAAAAGTGCAAGGACTGTGCATCATTGTAACGGCTATTTACCCACATAATTGGAAGATTCTCTTTACTTCGACGTCACAGGTTTGGGACATCCCAGATTTGGGTAGAAGCTGCTGAGGGAAGGATTCCTCCCTTCCTAAGTGTCCCGTTCACTGAGAGCAGTGTTTTTAATGTTATCCACACTTGTACATGGCAGGGAGGAGCATAGTTAAGGAAATGTGGGGAAATGCAACAGTATCAGCCATCAGCTCTAACAGCGTTATTGCTGCAGTGAACACATTCCTTCCAAAGACAAGAGCTACATTTGTCATCAGGTTTATATTTTAATCTGTACAAACAATCTCTTTCATCTCACTTATAGTTTCAAAATTAGTGCAATATTTTATTGGTGTTTACAGATACTAATAACAATTCTGCCTTTCCTATTCTTTATTGTTTTTAAAATATTGCAGAATTTACCAACCCTTAGTTTTTTTTTAACATAGTATATTTTATTTCTGAAGTAGCAAAATTTCCCCTGGGAAATGCTGCTTCCAAGATTGAATTTAGAACCTGAATCAGAGAAAAAGGTCAGAATCCTTTTCTCAAAGCTTCCACAAACATGAGTGCTAGCTTCCTTTTGTGTGTGTGGGGTGGAAGAGAGGGTTCGTATTTCACAATTGCTGCTGTATTATAGTTTGTGATTACATATTTCAGGTATCAAAGAAGCACTGAGACGTCTAGTCTTCCATCTAGATCTTTGTGGCAGTTTGTAGTTTGGTGACAGTTATGTCCTGTTGCATGGCAAATAACTCTTCAAAATTACTGACTTGAAATTACCACAATCATTTATTTGTTAAAACTTCTGAGTTTGGCTGGGTGTCTTGTCTCTGCTCCATATAGTATCAATTGGGCAAACATATGTGCCTGCAGACAGCTGATGTTGTGGCTGAGCTTGGGGCATCCAAGAAACACTTGCTGTTGTGTTTGGTCCTTTGTCCATGATGGATAGTGCTAAACAATTTCTCTTTCTTCAAAGGAGTGTTTTGTGTTCTCGGGTCTCTCTCTTTCTGTGACTCAAGATCAATGAAGGGCTGTCTGGGTTCCTTGTCACAGCATCTCAAAGCAGCAATGGAGGAAATGCAGACAGTGCCAGACTTCTTAAGGACTAAGAACTTTCAACATTTAATGAAGAGGAAAATATACAATTAAAGTTTACTTCTGAGGTCCTATGTCAGTCTGCAACTAACTACTCCACTTAGCAGATTGGTTTTCCAGTGCATATTTCCCTTATCTCACCAATCCCACTCTCAGTTCATATGTTACCTCAGGCCAGTGATTTTTGTAACTCCCAAATTCCTGGAGTTTGAACTTGCTTTATTATGAACCATACGATGTAATTTTTCTTTAGGTCAATCAGTGATAATGAGATCGGATCTAACCAATCAATAACCATCAAATACTCTATTTTTGTACTTCCTGCTTGCAAACTCCAGATAAGCCCTAGATACCAGAGATTGGCACCTGACACTGGGATGATTCTTGGTCAGGTCTGTCAATGGTAATAAGTTTGCCTCCAAATCTTGAGTGATGTCTTGGTGTTTCCGTTTGTCACTACATCTGGTGCATTGGCCAGGAATACCTACGGTGTTGACCTCTTTGGTCATCGACCTCTTTGGTCACCTCAAGGACAAAGCAGTGACCTTTCCAGGTCCTGGAGGGAAGATGCACCCTCAGTATTTCTCAAAGTCCCTCTGGAGGAGGATTCCCAGTTCTCTGCTTGCAGCTCACCAGACCCTAAAGAGAGGACACTGTCTGCCTGCCTGTTTGCCTGATTTCGGTAAGACCGTGGGGACACCCAGTTTCAATCTGTGCCTGCTTAGTTTGAGCAGAAGGAGAGCTAATCACCCCTCATTACTGTCTCCCCACAGTCTGGGGAGGGAGTGTTTTAACCTCTGAATGTTTGATGAACGTGTGAGTGAGTGGAACAGATAGTGTTAATGATATGCTGCTCCATCTGTGCACCAAGACTGGGAAGCACTGGTGACAGTGTCTGACTGGGCTGTCACCTGCAGTTCTGTGATGATGGACCTATGGCATAATGGAGATCTCGCACCCTCCTTAGCTAAGTTAACCATAAATACATCTCAAAGGACATTGCCAGGTGGGCATCTGAATGCTCCTTCTTGGGCACCCAACCTCTGTATATTGTGCCATCATCCAAAGGTACAACACAAACACATGGGGAATCAGAATGGGTTACAGTCAGTTGAAACTCATGGTCCTTGACTGCATGATACAGAATTTTAAGAAGGGTTATTTCAATGATTATGGAATAAAACTGAAACCTCAGGAACTCTGCACCTATCATGAGATTGACAAGCTGAAACTCTACCCTAATTGATCACCTGAAGGGACTTTAAAGGTTGAAACTAGCAAGTTTGGAACAGAGTCACTGAGCCTGGAAAAGAAGGGTACCCTGATCAATTTACTTACATAGATTCTTGGTTGCCACCTTGACTCTGTGTCTGCACCATAAGTGATTCAAAGACTATTGTAATTGTTAAGAAAAGTCACCTAAACCACTCTGCTTCTGCCCCAAATCAACCCCAGTGAGAGAAATTTTACCAGGTATTCCTAGAAGATCTATCTCAGTCAGATCCAGACTTGCTCCCACCATATTTTCTGAAAGCTCAAGCCACTGTGCTAGCATCCATATTCGCAAAGCCAGCTCCAGTTTCAATGCCTACGGCACCAGTCAAATATACATTTCCAGACTCAGCTTCTATACCGGCACCCCTGAATCCAGTTGGGGCTTCTGAATCTATGACATCAGCCCTGTTTGACCGTCTCCCAGACTCAACATACTCACCACTGCTAAGTGCCCAGCCAGAACTGTCTCCTGGCTTAATGCCACTGATAGGTACCCCATCAGATATCATCTTTGATTGGCCATTCAGCCCGAATCTTTTCCCCATCTCCAAATGCCACTCCAGGTAGGAGGACCACCAAACCAACAGCCAATAATGTACTGCCAGCCCTTCAGCACCACTGATCTTTTAAATTGGAAAAATCACACTTCATCCTACTCTGAAAAGCCCCAAGTGATGACAGGTCTTACCTCAATCTTCCAGACTTTCTGGCTGACATAGAATGACTGCCAATGCTTCTCTTGATCCTCTTTAACACTCAAGCGTGATGCCATATCCTGGATGAGGTACAAGGTTGGCTCAAGGCATGAACCCCAGCTACTATAGTTGACCTAG
This sequence comes from Dolichotis patagonum, assembly GCA_004027295.1. Taxonomy (NCBI): domain Eukaryota; kingdom Metazoa; phylum Chordata; class Mammalia; order Rodentia; family Caviidae; genus Dolichotis; species Dolichotis patagonum. The sequence continues at coordinate 49,745 of PVJX010012521.1, forward strand.
ATGCCTGGGTGACCATGGCCTTCCCATGAGGAAGTCTGGACTGGGACTGTGACACAATAGAAAGTTCTTTTTTTTTTTTTTTGGAAAAAGAATAAAACAAAAGGGGGCAGTACAGAGCAGATCAGAACAGGACAACATAGGCAACACAGTACTTTACATTAAGTCAACTGGACATCAACAGTAGCTAACACCACATTTCTTACTCTGCTATAGTTGAGCATAGTTTCAAATACAATAATATCAAACATAACACAATAGTATAAAGCCATGCATAGAGTGAAAGAATTACAGGGCTTTCTGAACTGAATAACAGAAAATGTTCAATGGGTACTGTAATATCTCATTTTTGATAAAAAAGAAAAAAAATTTGTTTGAGC
>PVJX010012522.1:0-42684 GCA_004027295.1 Dolichotis patagonum
CTGAATGATCAATCCAGGTACTCTGGACAATTTTTTTCTATGTTCAAATTTTTAAAAACTTTAAATCAGTTCAGATGTAAAGCACTGTTTTTTAACCTCAGACTTTTGAAGAAGGATTGTTATGAAGTGAATGTCTGTTCTGTTCCCCCAGAACTGATATGTTGAAACCCTAATCTCCTGTGTGATGGAATTTAGTGATGGGGCTTTTGGAAGTAATTACGTCGAGATGAAGTCGTGCGTGTGGAGCGCTCATGATAGCACTAGTGCTCTTTTAACAGGAGACATCAAAGAGCCCTCTGCCTGTGCCCTACCTCACCCTACCCATCATGTGAAAACACAGCAAGAAAGCAGCCCTCGGAAAGCCCCAAAGAGAGCCTGAATCCAGGGACCAAACCACCAATCTCTTGATCTGGGACTTTCTTCCTCCAGAACTAAATAAATACAGAAATAAACTTCTCTTATTTAAGCCACTCAGTATTTTGCTATGACAGCCCAAGCAGACTGAAATGAGGATGAAATGGGAGTCAAAAAGTTAAAGGAGGAACAATAGGTACTCTTTAATATGGAAAAGATGGGGCCAGGGAGTTAGCTCAGTGGCATAAGCACCTGCCTGGCAAGCAGGAGGTCATGAGTTCGATCCCCAGTACAAAAAAAAAAAAAAAAAAAAGAGAGAGAGAGAGAGAGAGATGAAGTCACTACATACACATGTAGATGAATGTTGGATTGTTGGGCTGGGGATATTGCTCAAGGACACAAGCACCTGCCTGGCAAGCTCAAGGTCCTGAGTTTCATTCCAGTGCCCTCTCCACAAAAAGAGAGTTGGGATTGTTTAATCTGCTTATTGCATAAATAAGAACATACCAAATACTGCCCATTACACTGGTTTTTCACTTAGCCTACTGTGGATGTCTTCTATATACGTCATGTAGATCTCTGTTATTCTTTTTCAAGGCTAAATAGTGGACTCAGCCCACAACTGATGAGCATTTAACTTGTACCCATCTTTCACTATTATGAAAAGTTGCTGTGAATATCCTTGGGTACTTATCAAAAGAGTTCTGTAGGGAAGTCATACAATCAGGGTTACATACCACAAAACTGATGCAGTTTAAGACATTGATAGGTCCAAAGTAGGCCCTCTGAAATGCAGTTATTTATACTTCCTTGTATTTACGAAAAGTTTTCAGCTCACTTCCTCCCCAGCTGTTGAAGTGTGACAGAGACCTGCAGATGTATCAGAAATAAACTGTTTTCACAACAGAATCCCCAATAAATCAATATGCCTCTAACACTTTCACCCCCCCCACCAGAAACACTCAAATAAAACTGCTGCTACAACCACCAAGCAGGGCATCAGTATTGTGATAGTGTTTAAAATCAATCACGGATCTTGTAAACCAGGAGCAAGATACGCTCATTTCCACTGTTCTTGCCTTATCTGAAACTGCATTACTTCCTTCCACAGACCGTACAGGAAGCTGGAGATTGACTTTGCCAAAATCAGCTGCCTGGCATTTTCCTAAGATGCTAAGGCTGAGTAATGGAGGGAATGGATGATGTGTGGTTAGGTCTGGTCAAGCGTTATCCTTTAGTAGACCCAGCACCAGTCTGAGTTGCATATAATGCAAATCGCCAGTGGTTCTCTGAACCTCTGGTCCGAGTGCTCACACCTGTGGTTCCTGTCAGCAACCCTCACATCCTTCCCTTAGCCACTGTGCACTCTGGTGACATCAGTCCTTTTTTTTTTTTGGTACCGGGGATCGAACTCACAACCTCGCGCTTGCCAGGCAAGCACTTAAGCCACTGAGCTGAATCCCTGGCCGACATCAGTCCTTTTAGTATTTGACTTAAGCATCACTCTCCTGATCAGCGGTCTCTACTGTCTCCTCGTTGCCTTTGAACACTGCACTTGATAATTCCAGGTCTTTACACCTGCCAGGTACCTGCACAGAATTTCAGACTTCGTCCTGTACTCTCCAAAGCTCTCTTCACGTCACTCAGATCAGATGGTCCATGATCATGAGGCTTACTCCCTGCTTCCCCCGCTTGTCTGGAACACCAAATCTGTCACAATCGTGTCCGGCTTGTCAGACCCAGCCCCTGATGATCGATCACTAGAGGACTTTCTGAATGACTTCCTGTTCTCAGGGGGCATCATGGCTCCCAGCAACTGGACACACTGTCCTGGAGTGAATCTGCTTTGGAGAGGGGCCGTGAAGCTAGAAGCCTCACTCAGTTGCTGTTTGCTCAGGAAGAAAGGAGGAGGCTTGTGCTCCCTCACAGACTGCCAGTGTGAAGGTCCTTGGTACACATGCTTTGTACATAGGCACTCATTTAGAGATTTTAAACATATGTTAGAGCTGCACCTTAAAAATATTTGTATATGTTTATGATACATAATAAATATTCATCCAGGGCAACTGGCACATATCACACCTTGATCCTTTATACCTCTCCATTTCTCCCTCCTGTTTCTCACCATCCACACATCCCCTTCCTATCTCTACAGCATCTTTCTCCCTCTTTTGTATTGTCTTTCTTTTATTTTGCTCTTGAAATTATTTATACTTTGGATTTCTCATACAAGAGAAGCCAGGCGATATTTAATCTCCTGGCTCTGATTTATTTCACTTTGCATTATGAACTTAAGGTCCATTTGTTTTCCTACAAATGACTCAAATTTATCCTTCATTATGGCTGAGCAATTGTGTATATATATACCACATTTTCTTTATCTGAGGTTGCACTTTTTTAATAAGAAAAACCAAATTTTAGCCAGGCATGGTGGCGAATGCCTGTAATTTTAGCACTTGGGAGTCTGAGGCAGGTGGATTACCACGAACTAACTACAAGGCCAGCCTGAACTCAAGGCCAGCATGAACTACATAGTGAGAGCATATCTCAAAAAAAATTAAATCTTATTGATAGAAAAAGTATCAGTGGATTTTTCCTTGCTAAACTGGTATTATATATATTTTTCAAAACAAGATGATAGGAATTTAACAATGGTTGTTATATTGCATATTGTTATCTTCAAAAAAGTTGTGCAGGTTACTAGATACAGGAATAAAACAAAACAATAAAACAGAATAAAACACTGGATTTCTTTTTTTTAAATTTTATTTTATTTTAAAAGGGAGTAAACTTAAACACAACAAAACAGAACAGAATGGGACATAAGAAAGCATAAATTTCAAAGCTAGACAACCAGAGATCTTCACTATCTGTCATATTGTCTCTTGTTTTCTTCCAAATGGTTGTCCTTATCTTTGCATATGGAGAGCTCATACTAAATAACATAGCCAATCTTTTCACAAGATAAAACACTGGATTTCAAAAACAAGACAGAAGGAAATCCTCCACAGTTGCTGTAATGCATATTGTTATCCTCCACATAAACACTCAGACTACCAGCTTGAGACCTGCAAAGTCAATCGAACAACACAAACATTAAGTTATTTCTTTTTACTTCGGTTGCTATCATTTCAACCTCACTTCCTCTGAGTCAGCCTGTTGCTTAGTGGGGCTGGTGGTAGAGGGGCATTGCTCTTCTTGTCTCCCAGCCTGTGCACCAGCTGACTCACAGGAAGGCGTGGGTTGGCTTCTTGATTCTCCTCCTGGCCCACATGGCTCTGTAGTGTTTTTATGTATTTCAAAAGTAGTAATACAGAGGCAGCTTGCTTTGTTTTTATGTTAAATTACATATAATATATATATATATATGTACTGGGAATCAAGCTCATGACCTTGTGCTTGTCAGGTAGGTGCTGTGCCGCTGAGCTATATGCCTGGCCTCTTTTATGTTAAATTATGAGATCTGAGAAGTCTGGGTCCACTCATCACACTAGTAGTGCATCTCAGAACCTGAGTCTGGAAAACAACCTTTCTGAGACTCTGTGCGCCAACATGCTCCGGAAATGAAAACTTTGAGGTTCTTTCCTGACCTGCAGGCAATCAGAAGCCATGGTTTAGCTGAAGTCTTCTGTGTCAACACATTGGATACCCTAAGTCCTGGGACTCCATTACTCACCTTATTATATCACCCATCCTCCTTTGTAATAAGGACCATGTCTTGCTTATTTACTGTCTCCTTCTGATGAGGGCCCAGCATTGTTTTTCACATAGTGGGAAATCAAGAAAATCCTGTTCATGATGATGAAGAATAGTTTAAGAGAAAGTGATTTTGTGTGTATAAATTATTTTGTTTAAAAATAATACAGCTATTTAATGGAAGTCATACTTGGGAAATAGTCTTTGCTGTACAGCCCTGGGAGCCAGGGCTGTGGCCCACTTTGCTTACTCCCCAAGCTGGAGCTACTATGTGACCCCACATGTAGGCAGGTATCTGCTCGTGGTTGCTACAGTTTAAGAAGCTCCCAAGCCGGGTGTGGTGGCTCATGCCTGTAATCCCAGCATTCGGGAGGCTGAGGCAGGAGGATCGTTGCGAGTTTGAGACCAGCCTAGGCTACAAAGTGAGCTCAAGGCCAGCCTGAACTGCATAGAGACACCCTGGCTCAAAAAAAAAAAAAAAAAGACAGAAGCTCCCAAAGGCACTGCTCACACAAAATATCCTAGAAATTCTCCACTGCCCTAAAGTGCTGCCTCAATTTTCACTATTACTTAATTTTTTGGATTAATTAAGGATCCTGTTAGTATACTCACCTAATGACAGCTTGGCTCTGATTAGTTTGTCTGGAAGGTCCTCCATTTGCATTGAACTTCCACAGCATGTAAGAAATGCCTTTAATGACTGTATCACTGTAATGTGTGGGAATGATTTTTTCTGTTTCTTCAACACATGGTAAACTGTTTTCAGCTGTCTCCAACACCTAGAAAAATATGTGCCTGGACTTGGTGGGGCATGGGCCCTCAAACTGTCTCCCTGGTACATAGGGGCTATGGAAAATATTGTTGAACTGAAGCAACCACTTCCTTAGGCAAGCCCTGGGGAGTTCTGAAAGGACCTAAAAAAGGGCCACTAATGTAGAGTCTGTCAGTGAGGAACTGTTCCATCAAAGACCTTTATCAGAGACCTAGCCAAGAGCCCTGACTGCCTGTGTTAAGGGTACAGCAAGAGGATAGAATAAAAAACAGAGACAAATTTAGTAATGCATGACAAGTGACGAGGAGTTCATCTCCAGATCAGCTAAAAGAGTGACACTCCAATACAGCCACTGTTTATTGGGTGTATAGTGATAGGAGGGGCTATCGAAAGATTGAAATGTGGCAGAAGACTCATAGTTGATGATTCAATGGGTAAGTATGATCCTGGGATGATTCCAGAGGGCAGAGGTGATCTTGTGCTAAGAAGGATCTTGCCCTGGAGTGCTTTTTTCTAAATTTAGCACAAAGTTAATTTAATTTCTTAGTTTTAGTCTTAGTGGGAAGAAGAGGATGGCCTATTCCTAAAGAGTCAATGGGAAATCTCAATTGGGTGATACCGATAATCCCAAGCCTCCATTTTATTCCCTAGGGAAGTATGCAAAATTAGCCATTGTGAATTTGTGGTCACCAACAGATCTTGTTTGATCAGCTTTTGCAAATGGGGAGATAAACTTGCTTCTGTTACTGTTTGCTTAACCATAACCAGTGATTTACATAGAAGCTGACTAGGCTCTGGCTCCCCTAAGATGAAGAGAACTGTCTTCAGTAGTTAGATCAGGAACAAAGCAATAGTCATCTAATCTCAATACTCTTAGGATACTCAACCCAAAGAGACTGAACCCAGTTCCTGAGGACAGATCCTGCATCATACACATTTCTTGTGTTCTTAAAAAGAGCCTGGTATACAATAGAAACTAAACCATGACAGCTAATGACTGACGGTGCAGTGCTTAGCATGTGTCACGTGCTCCACTAAGCATTTTATATGTACTACTTCATTTAATACCCACAGCTACACCAAGAGGCAGATGTAGAATTCCATTTTATAGATGGGGAAATTAAAGCACACAGGAATTCATGTGACATGCCCAACGTCACGTAGTTTCGGAATTCATGCTTTAACGTACTATGCCCAAGTGCATTTAAATGGAGTGAATGAATACGTCTCTCCCAGCACCATATTTTTGCATCAGACTGTTTAGCTGACACACCGTGGCACAGTCTCTCCGGTTTGACAAGATTAGTCCTTCTACTTACACAACTCAGCCTCACTTCTTACCGGTTACTCGAGGCGCCGCGGTTAACTGCTGGGCGCACCTTGGCCACCAGAGGGCTCCGTGACCACACCCTCATCTCCTCTCCCCGCCCCCGTGCTACGCAACCCGTGAGGGGCGGGGCCTTCGTAGGGCGGAGCCCGGGGGACGCCGGGGAAGCTATCCCGGCGGGCTGCGCGCGCCGCTGCGTTTGAATGGCTCTGAGTGGAGCCAGGCCTGGGAGCGGAGGGACGCTCTAGGCTGCGGGGCGCGGCTGGTCAGCGCCCGGGCTGGGCTGAGACGGCGCGGTACAATGAGGCGCCGGTAAGTGACGGCGAGGCGGAACCGGCCCTCGCCTGCCGCTGCTTCGGCCGGCAGGGCTCCGCGGCCAGGCCGGCGCCACCCTGGGCCACCTGCAGGCCCCACGCCGGCCCGCTGCCTGCCCGGCCGAGTGCGGGCTTCGGAGCTGCGGGCTGCAGGCGGCGGCCCGGGCCGGGTCTGGGGGCCCGAGGGTCCGGGCGGGGAGGGTGGGGGCGAGCCGGTTGTCACTGCGCTCCCGGCCGGGGTCGGCGTCTCTGCCCTGGGACCGGCGCGGGAGGCGGCTGGCGAGCACGGGTTTCCCGAAGGCCGCCGGGCCGGCCCGTCCGGGCTCTTCCTATTTCCCGACGGGTCCTGGGCTCCCTGACAGATGAGCTTTTGTTTCGCCGGACAAAAACTTGACATAACTGCCTAAGAATTGTTTACTGCAACTTAAAAACCCACATTGTCCTGAAGAGTTGTATGTGATACACCTATGCTCTCAAATGAGATTATTTGGAGATCACAGAATTGATTCGTTTCCTTTTGGCTTATAAAGTTCCTTGAAAACAGAGGTGTCTGTGTCATTTCCTTTACAGATTTGAAGAAATAAAATGGAAGACAAATTCCGTAATAATTACCAGATTAGCACTTGCAAAAATTCTGAGGAACAAGGCTACCTAATAGCTTAAATTTGTGTAGAAAATCATCCGATTTTTTTTAAAGCCAACTTCAGACTTGAATCAGAACTTTATACATTGGGGCTTTTACTTGACTATCTACTGGTATAATAATGAGTAATGTTTTCTTTTTTATAATCATAAATTTGGGTTTTTTTAACTTAAGAAAATTCTCCAAGTTCATATTGCCAATGGCAGGACTGTTCAATCTGAATAGATATGAGAGATAATTATTCTTAACTTTATTATGTTTCCTGCGTGCTCAGTATTGTTTTAAGAGCTTTCCTTTAGGACAGATAGTGGTGTTTTCGCCATTTTGGCCGTGAGGAAACTGAGGCATAGGGAAGTCAGGTAACTTGTACAAGGTTACATAGTTAATAAGTTGGAAACCCAAGAAGCTGCTCAGTTTTAACTTCTACTTTGTTACCTCTCTTATGTGTAGTTCTTAGCTTTCAGAGTGCTTTCATTTCACCTTTGGAAATCTGTGAGTGTGCTTTTGTGTTCATATAAATTCATACACCCTTTAATTGAGTTCTCTGCCCATGTTGACTGTACTTGTTTTGTCCCAAGGGGGCGGAATCTATTGAATATTTTAAGATAAATGAAATTTATAAGGTTCTTGTGTATGATGTTCATAATTTTAATTCTTTTGTATCATTTCCTGTTACTGTAGGGAACAGTCATTAACCTATGTATTTAAAAATACGTAAATATATGATTATACTTAGCGTTTTCTTTTTTTAAATTTGTATCTGGAATGAATATATTTAGCTATAGCTCCAGACAGGAAATGTCGTTCAAAAGCAAAATCATAAGAAATCACCAGTTTACACTTATTTATGGCAGAACTTTTAAACTTTGTTCATTAGTTACAAAAAATGATCAAAAAAGGTGTATGACATTCGTTATTAATACAGTTAATATATGCTGAACTGAGTAAAGTTTCTGCAAACAGCCAACAATTAAAAGATTTATGAAGGGCATTGACTAAGTAGATGGAGAATTTTAGTGAGAAAGCTGTTTAAAAGAATGGGAATTAAGAATAAAAATCATGTTCCTTGGGAACAGCGAATCTGACCTGTTTTGAAAGCTCCTGTTGAGTAAGACCATGTGAGGCAAGGCTGAGAGGTGCTGGATAAGATCCATGTGTTAGCTCTGAGTAGAAAGCAAGACAGGGTTTTGGAAGTTTTAAAACTAAGTCAGTGCTTCTCAACTGAGAGCGTTATTCCCCTGCAGGGGACATTTGGCAGTGTCTCACAGGGAGGACAGGGGTGCTCCTGGCAGTCTGCTGGGGAAGAGTGAAACCACTAAAATAATGTTGGAATGCTTATGATAATTTTTATTTTATGGATGTAAACTGAAATTCACAGACACTGAGATTTTAATGAAGACTTCCATCTGTCATCTTACATTTTTCCTAAAACTCGTACTTTTCTTTTAAATTTTTTACTTTTACTTTATTTTTTATGCTAAATTTATTTTCCAAAAGGTTTAATTTTTTCCTATTAAAATAATAATGTTTCGATTTGTTAGTCATAAATCTTCATAAGAGTGGAAGGGCTAGTTGTGATGTTTTTAAAAATGTACCCATTGCTAAAATTTTACAAACAAGGTGAATGTAACTTACTCTTTTTTCAGGGGAGTACAAATTATCTTTAAAATAATGATTGACTAGTAACAGAATGTATCATAACATATACTTATCAATGTTTTATCAATATTAGACTTGATTGCTATTCTTTGACTCCTCCAAGATTAATTTAATTGCTGTTGTGACAGTATTATGAAGTATGGCCTGAAGGGCCAAGGAACCATCTTTAGGTCACAAGGACTCCATTCTTATGCAGGAATAGGTTAGTGGTTACATCTGATGAGGTTGGAACCCAGCAGTCTTGCTGGCTCTTCCCAGTATACACACTTTCTTCTTCTGTCTTGTCTTCCACCATGTTATGTTATGATGTAGCAAGAAAGCCATGTGTGGTCCTTTGATCTTCCCAGTTTCCAAAACTTTGTTTTTTTTTTTTTTTTGGTACCGGGGATTGAACTCACGACCTTGCGCTTGCCAGGTAGGCATTTAAGCCACTGAGCTAAATCCCCAGCCCCTAGTTTCCAAAACTTTAAGGAATAAGTTTCTTTGTAAATTACCCAGTCAATAATATTCTGTAATTGCAGTGGAAATGGGCTAAGATACTGATTTTATCAGTTTCATTTGGTGCTTTGTGGAAAATATTTTTAGGAAAGCTTAAAAAAACCACCTTGAGTGTATTACAAATTTTTCAAATCAGGATAAATTTGACTTTTATTTACCAGGCTCAAACATTGTGCTAAAATTTTCTTGCTCATCTCTAAATATTTTCTCATTAACAACTTTGATATCCATTAGCCTGGGAAAAGTTAATATTAAATTTACCATCTTGTTCTTGAGGCCTGATGAAGGTAGAGATAGGGTGAAGAGTGCTCGGAAAGGTCTCCCTAGTTGATTCCCTTTCCTTGTGACCGCCTCTTTTCTTCAGTTTTCTGTGCCTGAAATTCATTTTATGTGAAATAAAATACCCAGAAAAGTACCACCCACAAATGAGGCAGATGGCCACTGTAGCAACCCCTCTTCTGCCTGATCTGTTAAAAGACTCTCTCGACTTGGTCTTATAGTGGGAAAATCTCTGTTACTCAAAGTCACAGCTTCTAAGCCTGGCTCTTCTAGTAGGAACTGAGTATCCTTGGGCAGGTGACCTGCATTTTCTTGTGTGAGGTGCTTAATCTCATCTGTAAATTGATTGTGTCTCCAGGGTTCTTTCCAACTCTGAGAACCTCAAATTCTCAAGGAGAGATTGCTGGTGAGGGATATATTGCTCTTTCACATTTTGTGTGAATTAATTGCATGTGTTTTTTTCTAAAGGCATTTATAAAACCTATTCCAGTATGATAGGATTGGGGAAGGAATCAGAATGGAATGTAAATGTACTGGAATAGAATCAGGAGGGCAGGGAGGGACTTTGTTTTGTCTAGGGATGTTTCCCCAGTGCCTAAATGGTAATTAACCCATGATATGCATTTAATATTTGTTACATGAGTGACAGATGGGTTTTTGGGTTAAGACAAGCTTGCTGAAGTAGTGCACAAATGCTTTAAGTACCTTGAAAGAATTGAGAATGTAAGCCAGAGTATAACCCAGGCCTGTGTTACAAAAACATGATCTCGTAGTGAACTGTTCATTGTTCACTTGGTTCCCTTTCAGAACTGTTAAGCAGTTTCTGCCCTGCTTGTCCTAATCACAGAGTGCAGTTTTGTCCATCTCCAGATCTTAGTGCCTGCTTGATATTTCAATATGCCTTTTATTCACATCTGCAAAAATCTATGCTTTGCCCATTCCTTATGCTGCTTTAATATTATCATTAACACTATTATTGTATTCAATTATATTATAATTTGGCCTTTCATCCATGGAGGATTCATGGCACAGTAGTTGAAAGCTAGCACCCTTGGCCTTTTTGTTGCAGCCATGCCAGCTTTACAACTGTCACATAAATAATTGCTAGGGATAGTTTTTCATCGTATGATTCCTGTATATAGCTGCCCATAGGCTATTTTGCCTACAGATGAAGTTCAGATTCCTGACCCAGTGTCAGGGACTTCCACATTTAATCCAGTCTGCTTTTCTGGTCTGTTCCCCAATAGTAATTATTAATTATTGAATAATTGATGCAGAAAGTAAGGAAACAAAAAGTAGTAAGTGAAGGGGATTAAAGAAAAAACAGCTGTTACATACATGTACCTACTCCACAAAATGAATGTAAACTTTATAAACTGCAAACCTGTACTAATAAAATTAAAATAAAAAAAGAATAGTGAGAATGTAGAAATTATGTTTCCAGTTAAAGAGAAGCTGGTATACTATTTCCTTAGAAACATTTGTAGTGTGGCATTCATTATTTGAGTGAATTATCAGTTCACTAAAAAATAGAATCAGGGATATGAGTTCTTAAAACTTCGTAAAAACTTTTTTTTGTTTCCTTGTTGACAAATCTGTTTGGAAACTAATTAATAATCAGAAGGAAATTAAATATGTGTATTTAGTGGCATGAATTTACATTTATTTAAACAACCACCTAATGGGACTGATTAAATAGTGTTGTGCTCACCACATTGCTTGAATGGTTTATCAGTGTGGATGGACTAAGTTATTTTGCAGTAACAAATAACCCCCAAATCTCAGTGACTAAAAGTAACAAAGATTCATTTCTGCGCGGTTCATGTTGCATAGGAGTTGACTGGGAGTGTGCTCTTTGTTGTCCTTGCACAGGAATGGAGCCTTCCCCTTCTGCCCTATTACCCCTGATAGAGGTAAGATGATGAGAGTTAAACAAACTATTAAAGGCTTTTGTTTGTAGTTCATTGGACAGATCAAGTCCGGTGACCATGCCAAACTTTAAGATGATCTGTAAATATAAACCTATCGTGTCTGAAAGGACAACGCAAATATGGTGCAGTTTTAATGTTTTGCCACACTGGAGTACCCACACATTAACATTTTTAAATAGTTTTGAGTTCTCTTACTATTCTTTCCTGGCTAAACGTTATCTCCTATGGTTGATGGTACTTAACTGTTTTCTGAGTACATGAGTTGGTTGTCCTTCACAGCAGCCACCCCTGCATCCACACTCCCTTTAGGTACATGTACTTAGGTACATTTTTAATCAAATGTACCTAAGAAAAAAGTGTTATATTTAGGAAATCATTTACTTTTTCTTTGAATCTGCTTGCTAATAAATTATAGGTTTTATTTATTTATTTATTTATTTTTGTCTTTTTGAGGCAGGGTCTTGCTGTGTAGTTCCAGGTGACCTTGAACTCACTTTGTAACTCAAACTAGTCTTAAACTTGCAAGAATCCTGTCTCAGTTTCCAGTCTCCTGAGTGTTGGGGTTACAGGCATGTCCCTCTATACCCAGCTATAGATTTTGAAGACAATTTTTATTTAGGGTAAATTCTACCTCTTCTGTGCTGAGTTACTTGATCGGCTCAGTCCAACATATGTTTTGAATACTCTTATGTAATAAATAAGTTTTACACATTGATTAAACATTTCGTGAACTCATTAAGAGTCACTGGGCACGTTTTATTACATTAGAAGCTATTGTAAAATGACTCAAAGAAACTTTGCTTTAAACCTCTATCTTCTGTTTAATGGTTTAATCTAAACAGCCATTTTCCCCTCAAATTTTTCGATAAATTCTCAGGGATATTACTGTGTTTAACATATGGTATTATTATTGCTTATTTGTCTCTTCCTACTGTAAGTCTTGGGATGATATTAGAGAATTTCACAATAGGGCTGGGAGTTTAGCTCAGCAGCATAAGTGCCTGCTTAGCAAGCTTAAGGTTCTGAGTTCAATCCCTGGTATAAAAAAAAAAAAAAAGAGAGAATTTCACAACAGGAAAGCTTAGGAAATTTGACAGTATAAGCAAGAATATGTAGGAAACTACTAGTTGCTATGACCTAGCTGTATGTAACACCAGTTTTTCTTTTACTTTAGAGCAGTTGCTGTTTTGAATTTTAAAATGTTCTAGTTATTTTGTATTTTATACCATTAAGAATTTTATTATTTACAACAGGATCATACGCATCTAACAACTCATTACAGTTTTCTAATACAATGAATTATGTCAACCGACTTCATTAATGATCTTTGTGACCACTGAATAATGGCTAACATTTACAGGATATTAAACCATATTCCAGATGTTGTAGCAAATGAATTATTTAATCTTCATAGTAGTACTATGAAAACAGGTTAAACTGGGCATGGTGGCACACACCTGTAATCCCAGCACTTCCCAGGAGGCTGAAGCAGAATCATCATCTCATTTGAGGCCTGCCTAAACTACATAGCAAGATTCCTCTCCAAAAAAAAAAAAAAAAAAAAAAGGTTAAGTCACTACACTAAAGTCACTTAACTAGTGTATGATTACAATAGCAATGATTATAATCAAACTCAGTGAATTTGACTTCATGACTTATATTTCCCTGATATACTGCCTACTTAGTCTTTTCAGTTGAATCATATAAGTACAACTTCACATTAAACCTTTCAAAATCCAAGTGAAACATAGCATTATCACTTGTTAAATTTTCAAGAGTAAAACACTGAATTGCAGAATTATGTTGTTAAGGGTACAGATTGTGGTCATTCTCCACCTCCACTAGCTGGAACCTAGATTAGAAAACCTTTTGTAGGGGACAACTGTGAATCCCTGCCACATTTGCCTAGCTTATTTTGGTTTTAATTTCCTAAATATAACAATTAAAAGCAGTACTTTAAAAATATATCTCTAAAAATTGATTGGAATGCTTTGGATAGACTAGATCAGTGGTGGTGAGTTTATGGCATGCATGCCACAGTCAGCTGTTTGTTGTCATTGAAAGTTCTAAAAGGTTTGCCATCCCTGGACTAGATGAAGGCAGGTGATTTAAGCTTCATACTGAATTAGGTATAGGTTAGAAAGCTAAAGATAAAATCCCTTAAAACTAAGTTTGGGATTTATGCTGATAATTCTTTGTGATTATTATTTTTTGAGTCACTTTAAAGAAGTAAACTAGCAATCATAAATAATACCTTGCGCATTATTTTTATACTTTAAAATGTTTAGGTTATATAACATCTTTTAAAATGAATTCTCATTTTTTGTTTTTAATCAACTGCTGTTCCCAGTCACATTTTATGAAAGGGCACTATGGATATCAAGAGCCTTAAAAAGCCAGGTGTGGTGGTGCAAAATCCCAGCATTTAAGAGGCAGAGGCAGGATTGCTGCAAGTTCAAGGCCAGCCTGAACTACATAGAAAGACCCTGTATTAAAAAAAAAAAGAACAAGAAAAAGAAGATCCTAAAGCAAAAGAGCTTTATAATGCCATAATACTTTTGACCTAGTAATATTCTTATCCAAAGGAAATAATCAGATGTATACAGATACTTATATATGAATAGTCATCACATTATTTTCTGAAATAGCAGAAGTAAAAATAGCATCAATGTGATAAGATTCTATATGCCTATTTAAATCATTTTTAAAAACAGTTCTTATGAATTCTAATCCTTTAAGATTTAACAATATGTGAAAATACATCATAATATCAATGATAAGTTGCAGTACAGTATATACAACTAAACTGGATAGCAGGAAAAGTATAGGCATTATTGGTGGTTGAATTTCTGGTTATTTTTATTTTAAATTTTTTTTGTTGTTTTGGTTTGGTTTTTTCAAGACAGGGTCTCACTGTGTAGTTCATGCTGGCCTTAAACTCATGGTGATCCTCCTGCCTCGTCCTCTCCAAATGTGCTGGGACTATAGGCATGTGCCACCATGCCTGGTTTATTAATTTAAAAAACTGAGATTTAGGTATGTCAATGCTACTATGTAACCTTGGAAGTGGAAAAAATTGAGATGTAGGAAAACAGAATTTGAACCTAGGTCTATTGAACCTAATCTTTAAGGTACACCAGCCTTTAAGGTGGTGTTTTAGAAGGCACATTGGACAACACGAGTCTTTAGTTTTTTAGTTAGGTGTGGTGGCGTGCATCTGTAATTCCAGCACTTGGGAGGCTGAAGCAGGATGATCAAGAAAAGTTTAAAGCCAGCCTGGGCTACACAGTTAGCTTAAAGCCAACCTGAACTACAAAGTATTGTGACCCTATCTCAAAAAAAGCCAAAAACAATTTTTTTGACCAGTTTATAAGTTTCGATATCTACTAGATACTGAGCCTTAAACTTTCCAGAAGGCTAAGACAGGGCAGGAGGAGCCTGACAGCTTGTATAAATCAAGCTTTTAACTCCCATAAGCCTCCAATTGAGAACACTTATACATACACCATTGCATGCAAAGGGCATCAGACGCCACCACCCTGGTCTGCATAGCCAGACCCACGCAGGCTTGGTAGTCATGGGTTGAAATAATACATGTTCCAGAAAGGTTTGAGAAATGTTTCTGGAACATCCAGGACTGAAGAGTGGATGGATTTCTTGGAGGGAAAAGAGTGGAGCCAGGTGTGGTGGTGGTCATCTATAGGCCCAGCATTCTGGGAGGCTGGGCAGGAGGAGCACAAGTTTGCACATAGCCAGAGCAATTTAGTGATTTAGGAAGGCATTGTCTCAAAATAAAAAAAATTGTAAAAGACTGGAGATGCAGTTCATTGCAGAGGCCCTGTGCTCAGTCCCCAGTATTAAAAAAAAAAAAAGGAATGTGGGACCAGGGAAAACATAATGTCTTGGTTTTGTCAAGCAGGTACCTAGTGCTCATGAACCCATGTGAAAAGCCATAGATGACATTGGCCTAACCCCCCCCACCTTGCTTTTTTTTTTTTGAGGTATACTGGAGAATGAACCCAGAACCTTTACTCTGGGCTGCATGTCCAGCCTTTATGTTTTTTATTTTGAGATAGGGTCTTGCTAAGTTGCCCAGGCTAAGTTCAACTTTTCAGTCCTCCTGCCTCAGCTTCCTGGATGCTGAAATTGCAGGCGTGTACCACTGTGCTTGCAGCTAAATTTATTTTAATCCAGGTTTGTGAGGTATTATTTCTGTGAGTTTTGACATGCACACATTTTTGTGTAATCACCACCAAGATCAAGGTACAGAAATGTCCGTTTATCTGAAGCGTTTTCTCTTATACTTTTGTAATCAACTTGTCCCTGCCTCTAGACCCAGACAACCATTGCTATTTTTCTTACCTACATTTTTGATGTTTTACAGTGCTTCAGAAGGGAAATTGTTTAACCTAAAGCCTTTTGAGTCTGGCTTTTTTCGCTTAGCATAATACGCTTAAGACTTGTTCACATTGTTGTATCTGTGGTTTCTTTTATTGCTGGTAACTTTAATAGAAAAACAGAAAATTGATCTAGGAAAATCAGATATTTTAACTGAGGTGAGGTGACCACATATCCTGATTTCTTGGGACAAACCTAGTTTGTCCCAGCATAATTTTTAATAGCGCCTTCTTTTATCCTCAGAAGTGTTCCGGTTTAAATGATAAATTTAGTCTAAACTGAGAGCATAATGAGATATGGCCAATGTTGACTTGCTTGTTCAGTTTGCTTTCCAGAACACTACAGTCATATATACTTACAGTTTTATGTGAATGTCATGAGAAATAATAACTACAATAACATATATAATGTCATTTTGATTTTTCAGCACAGTATTCACATTTTGCATTTGAGAAAACATTGAGAATAAATGACTGCCAAAAATCATGAGTTACACAATCTAGATGTCTGTGCAACTTCTTTCTATAATCAGTACTCGATCTGTCATGTTAACTAGAAGGCAGCATGGTGAATTGGTTCAGAATGTAGGTAATAAAAACTTTGTCCCATGTCTGGGATCCAGCCCTGAATCTTACCACTTTTTGTTGTTGTTTGCCTCAGGGTCAGTTAATCTCTTTATACTTGCTTCAGTTTCCTTACCTGTAAAAAGGAAAAGAGTATGCCTGACACTTGGTAAATTTTTGATGAAGGTTATTATTTTAACAGTAGTGTTATTATTTAACTCTGTTGCTGTGGGGCCCCTCCCCCAATAAAGCCTCTTACACCATCAAAAAAACCGAAAAATAGCTAGGGCTATTTTGTATGCTCTCCATTCTGATATTTAAAAAACAAATTGCCAAACATGGTGGTGCATGCCTGTAATCCCAGCACACAGGAGACTTACACAGGAGGATCACTGTGAGTTCAAGGCCAATCTGCACTACATAGTAAGATCCCATCTCAAAAAAAAATTTTTTTTTCTTTTAGGCCTCAGGAGAGAGGTCAGTAGTAGAACTCTTTGCCTAGCTTGTACAAAGTGTGGGTTTAATCCTTACGCACTACCAAAATGATAATAGTTTTTGCCTTTGATAGTATGGTACCCAGTTATGAAGGTCTTCAGTATTTAGTTTAGTTTTGGTGTAGTAGATCAATTCCAAAAACTATGGTGGGTAAGTTTGGGAATTGCCGAGTTAAATAAAATTATGCACACTTCTTAGTGCCTTTTTAAATGTATTTAATTTCCAAGAAATAGTTTAACTTCAGCATACTCAGAATTATTTGAGTAAAGCATCCATTAAAATGTATGTACATTCTGTAAACAGTTGAGGGATTTTGTAGTACCATAAATATTGTAAGCTGATGTATAGGATGATTTATAGGGACCAGGTGATACCTCCCAGAAAAATCAAATAATTCTTACAGTAATGTAGGCTTGAGGTAATGGAGCTGTAGTTCTGACAGTGGAAAAAGAAAGATCAGAGTGGATCCATGAAATGTTCTGAAGGAAGATTTAAGAAGACCTGGTGAAGAAAGAAGAAGAAGAAGACCTGGTGATTTGTTTGAAGAAGGAAGGGGGAATGAAATAACTCCCAGGCTTCATCAGAGAGAATTTTGATGTCAGTGATCTCAAATGAAGTAGTTAGGAGGGGGGACTAGTTGATGTTGAAGAAAATTGAGAAGGGTGGATTTAGATTGGTAACAAGGATCTAGCAGTGGCATACGGGAAAGCCAAGTACGATGGCCTTAGGGAAGAGACTTGCGTCTAAAGAAGTAGCTGAGGCTGTGAGAGCGTGTTTCTTCAGTTTGTGGAGTAAAGAGTTGCTAAGGGAAATGGGATTGGGAATGGTAACGAGGAGATTCAGCATCCCTGTGAGTGAACAGTCAGGGAAGGGCAGTTAGTCAGGAGGGAGCTAACTGGTCAGAGAGGCCTAACTGCCCTTGGCTGTCATCAACAGTGCTCTAAAGGCTCCCATGTAGTGTTAAATTACATTATATATGCAGCCTTTTCAGATTAGAAGACAAAATAAAACCAAGATTGTCAAGGGTTAAAGACAAATTGGAAGCTGGAAAGCACTTATTGTAGAAATTTGGCAGGGACGGAAAACAGAAAGAGTATAGGATGTGATAGAGGAAACCTGAGCGTGTTTGAAAGAGGGTGGGAAGGAATCAGTTCAAAGGGAGAAATGCGAGAAAAAGCAAAGTGCTTGGGAGCAAAGTCTAAATTGAGCTGAGAAAGCAAGAATTAAAGTTGTCCTAATTTTGGAAAAGTCAAAATAGATTGTTCTTATGAAACATCTCTATATGCTACCATTTCCATCTTTTTTTTTTGTTGTTATTATAAGGGAGATATATCATTAAGCCATTTTATAAAATAGTAATCTCATTAAGTTAAAGTATTTATATCGTCAAACTATAAAGGTAATTCATTTTCATGGTAGAAAATAGAGGGACCTGTAAATGAGTGAAAAAAATCACCCATAATTCCACCAGCAGTGAATAATTACAGTTAATATTTTAATAGAGCTTTTGAATTTCTAAAATAGATTTATTTTAATAGATACATGAAAGCATAAAAATATGCATATTTATGTTGACATTTTGCTACATATAAACATTATGTAATGTTGAAGCTGGCTTGAACACGTGTGTCTCCTCAGGCATTTATGTTTTCTTTTTGGAAAAACCAAAATTCTTTTATCTAACCATTGAGATATGTAATATATAATTGTGGGTAGGTTTTTTTGGGTTTTGGTTTTTTTTTTTTGTTATGTCAAAGAGATATCTGTACTCCTTTATATCTCTTTGACATAATAATTTCATTTTCTTTATATACGCTGTAGTGGGATAACTGAGTCATATGGTAGTTCTATTTTTAATTTTTTGAAGAACCTCTATACTGTTTTTCATAGCAGCTGTACTAATTTACCTTCCCATTAGCTTATGGTCTTCAGTTGTCATTTTCTCAGACATTTTGGCTTGAATACGCTTTTTAAAGTTTGGTTATTCAGGACTGAAATGTTGAATAGTTGAAAATGAATGGATTTAGTTAATGAAGACAGAGACTTGGCAGAATGACACAGGTTGTGTGTTAGGCTGTGGCACTAACTAGCTAAATGCCTTTGTAAATGAGTTACCTGAGCTCCCCAGGTTAAATTTAAAAGTTAGCTGAAGCTTTAAATTTGAAAACCTCTTTATTTCTTACTTGTGTATTTTATCATTATAATGGTGATTATTTATTGTTTTCATCTTCAAGGCTCTTAAGAGATAGCCGTATACATCCTCTGTAATAAGGAGTGACTGTGGTGACTTGAGAATGAGTTTTCATAGACAACCATGTTGCTTTTCAAGAAGAAATTGCTTAGTGAAATTGCAGAATTAAATACAGTGTAGTCCACTACCATATACTGTAGTAAGTTAACGTAAAAAGAAAGCTTAAGTTAACCTGATCTTGTGCTGTAACGCAAGACAAAAGTCTAAACATGTTTCATTCCTGTATGATGAGTTTTTTATGCTGTTCTGAGTAGGTAGAAAATGTCTGAACACTTACAGCTCTTTAAGTTCATGAGTTGGCAAGGATTGGAATAGAGTCTTAATTAGTCACACAGTAGAAGGTAGCTACTATATAAAAAGAAAATGCCTTTCCAGATCCTTCAACATGCCACTAGTTTTCTCAGGAAAATACCCATACAGTGTTATCCTCAGGAAAATGTACACAATATCTAATGTTTGGAATATTTATAAGTAAGGTAAGTATATTGATTTCCTCTCAGTCTCCTAGTTCTTGTTTTTATTCTCTTAAGATCTTATTTCTTATGTTCTTTTTTCATTGAAAGATTATCTTTTCCAGGGGCTGGGGATTTAGCTTAGTGGCGTAAGTGCCTGCCTGGCAAGCACAAGGTTGTGAGTTCAATGCCTGGTACAAAAAAAAAAAGATTATCTTTTCCAGTGTCTGTAATCACTGTCTTCAACTCCTTTTTAATAACATTTCAAATTATTCTTTTCGTAAATTATCAAATAGAATTTCAAGGCACATTAAGCTTTATTTTTTTCTTTGTATTTTATTGGTTAATTTTTAGATATACATAATAATAACATTCATCACAGGGAATTTGTACCTGTACACAGTATATCTTGGTCTTCCATCTGCCCATTCCCTTCAACCCCTCTTCCTCTGTTTCTATACAAAAGTTTTGTTTCCATTTTTTCCTTAGGTTCTTTTTTTCTTGTCTCTTCTTTCTTTTCCCTTTTCCCCCGTTCTTGTTCCCTTTCTCATTTTCTTCCCATTTCCCCATATCTATTATATACTTTTGGTCCTTACTCACATTTTTGGTTTCTCATGCCAGAGAAACATAGTATTTATTTATTTATATTTTATTTTTGTCTTTTTGAGACAGGGTCTTGCTATATAGTCCAGGCTGGCCTTGAACTCACTTTGTAGCCCAGGCTGGTCTTGAACTTGGAACAATCCTTCTGCCTCAGCCTCCCAAGTGCTGGGATAACAGGTGTGCTACCACACCTGGCTAACAATATGGTATTTAAACATGCGTGTCTGATTTATTTTATTTAAGAATGTGATCTCAAGGTGCATCCATTAACCCAGAAATGTCTCAAGATTATCCTCCTTTCTGGCAGAGTATAGTACTCCATTGCATAAAAAATCACATCGTTATTGATTCATCAGTTGATGGGCTGTTTCCAAGATTTAGGTATTAAAACCTGTGCTCCTACAGATATAGGTGTACATATATCACTGTGGTAGGATGCTTTTAATTCTTTGGGGAAGATACCAAGAAAGGGAATAGCTAGGTTGAATGGATCCTCTGGTTTTAGTTTTTTGAGGGATCTCTGCACTGATTTCCACAGTAGTTACACCAGTCTACACTTCCACCAGAAGTGGGAAAGGGTTCATTTTTCCCCTGCATCCCCACCAGCATTTGTTACTGAAGTGAGCATTCTTTCTGAAGTGAGAAGGAATCTTAGTGTTTTAATTTGCATCTTGAATGACCAGATATGTTGAACATTTTTTCATATATTTATTTATGGTTTCTACTTCTTTATTTGAGAAGTGTCTGTTCCTTTCAGATGCCCATTTTTGGACTGGGTCTTTAAATTGGGAGAGAATCTGACTTTTTAAAGTTGTTTATATATCGTAGGTATTCTTTACCTGAAGAGTAGCTGTCAAAATTTTTTCCCACACTGTGGCTTGTTTATTCACTCTGTTATGGTATCTTTTGCTATGCAAAAGGCTTCTAATAAATGTGATCCCACTTGTTGATTCTTTATGATAGTCTGTGTGGTTGGGGTTTTGTTCATAAAGTCTTTGCCTACATACCCCAAAGCCTTTAAGAGTTCTACATAGTCTGTCTTCTGGTAGATTTAGTGTTTCTGTTTTAATATTTAGATCTTCGATCCACATTTATTTTGGTTTAGTGCATGATGAAAAATAACGTTTTAATTTTAATCTTTGGCATGTGGAAAGCCAGTTTTTCTAGTACCACATTTATTTTTATTTATTTTTTATTTTTATTTTTGGTACTGGCGATTGAACTCACGACCGCACTTGCAAGGCAGGCGCTTATACCACTGAGCTAAATCCCTGACCCCAGTACCAAATTATTAAAAGGGCTATCCTTCCAGTGATTATGTTTGGCCCCTTTGTCAAAGATAAGATGGCTGAATGTTTTGGAGTTGTTTCTGCATCCTCTAATCTGTTTTACTGAACCTCAGATTTTTTTTTTCCAGTACTGTGCTGGTTTTGTCCTAATAGTTTTGTAGTATAATTTCAAGCGAGGGATTTTGGTATCCCCTATCTTGCCCTTGTTGCCAAGAATTGCTTTTGCTATTCTAGGTTCCTTCTGGCTCCATATGAATTTT
This sequence comes from Dolichotis patagonum, assembly GCA_004027295.1. NCBI lineage: Eukaryota > Metazoa > Chordata > Mammalia > Rodentia > Caviidae > Dolichotis > Dolichotis patagonum. The sequence goes on from PVJX010012522.1 coordinate 21,785, forward strand.
AGGATTGTTTTTTCTAATTGTGTAAGACATACTGTTGGAATTTTTATTAGAATTGCATTACATCAGTGTGACAATTTTGGGTGTTTGGCCATTTTCACTGTTTTGGTTCTGCCTACCAAGAACAAAGGTTGTCTTTTTATTTTCTCATGTCTGCTATGGTCTCCTTTTTTTAGAGTACTGTTGTTTTCAATATGAAGATCTTTTACTTTCTTCCTTAGATTGACTCCTAAATATTTCATTTTTTTGGATGCTATTATGAAAGCTATAGTTTCCTTAATTAAGAACTTTAAATTAGTTTCGGTAACACTGTTAAGTGCTCTTGGGGGAAAAGAATAATTATTATTGCTCAAGAAAGATACTACCAAATGCATAAGAATAAAGTAGAACTTGTAGTACAGCAGGGTTTTATCATTACAGTTCTGATAACTTTCTTTTTAAAAACATTGTTGAAGCACAGTACACATGCCATAAAACTGGTAATTTATGCTGAGCGTGATGGTACAGGCCTGTAATCCTAGCACTCAGGAAGTGGAAGTAGGAAGGTCGTTGTGAGTTTTGAGGCCAGCCTGGGCTACAAAGTGAGCTCAAGGCCAGCCTGAACTGTATAGTGAGACCTTGTCTCAAAACAAAACAAAACAAAAAAAAGAAAATTCACAATTTATGGAATATATGAATATATAGACTTGTATAATCATCTTCAGTATAGTTTTAGAACATTTCCTCCATCCCACATGAAAACATTGGTAAACAGGCAGTTATTCTCACTCCAGTCTGTGGCAAACACTAATCTACTGTCTATAAATTTCACCTTTGTGACATTTCGTATCAGTGAAATCGTGTGATAATGTATAGCCTTTTGTGTCTGGCATCTTTGACTTAGCATGATTTTAACACATCTTCTAGATTTATCAGTACTAGTTATTTCTGTTACTGTGTACTGAGTGTTCCCTACAGTATATCCCATTTTATCTGTTCATCAGTTGATGGACATGTAGGATATTTATATTTTTGTCATTCTTCTGAATGATGTTATGAAAACTTGCATGCAAGTCTTCGTGTGGACACCTTTTCTTTTGCATAAATACATAGAAATGGAATTGCTGATGATATGCTAAATTTATATTCAACATTTTTAAAAACTCTCAAACTTTTCCAGAGTTAGCTGTACCATTTTACACCTCCACAGTAGTATGTGAGGGTACTAATTTCACTGCATCATTCTCAACACTTATTTTTGTCTGTCTTTTACAGTATAACCATTCTAGTTGTTGTGAAGTAGTATTTTATATGGTTTTTTAATTTTTCTTGGTACTGGGGCTCGAACTCATGACCTTGAGCTTGCCAGGCAGGCGCTGTACCAAAGAGCTATATCCCCAGCCCCTTTTATTTGGTTTTGACTTGGATTTTTCTAATAATTAATGATGAAGATGCCATTCATAAAAAGTCACATTGTTGCCCTGCAAACTGGGGTCCTGTGCAGGCTGCTGGGGGGATAGTCAGAGGCCAGCCTTTTCTTGCAAGTCAGTACCATTCACGGACTGCAGGGGAAGAGAACAAGAAGTCACCAAGAAGCAAACCCTCCCTGCAAATCAGCACCATGTGCGGGCTGCTGGGGGGACAGCCAGATGCCAGCTTTTTCCTATGAGTCAGCGCCATTCACAGACTTCAGGAGAAGAGAACATAAAGTCAACAAGAAGCAAGCCTTCTTTGAGAATCAGTGCCATGCACAGGGCACTGTGGGGACAGCCAGATGTCGGCCCCTTCTGGTGTGCAGGCTGGGGAACAAGAAGGGCCAACACACACACACCCCTCCCATGAGCCACAGGCTGATCCAGAGAAACACAGTCTGTGATAATGGCTATTGAGGTGCCATACAATTTAATGCTTGTAGTATTTAGTGTTTCACTGACTTTGTAGATCTAAAGCCAGTGGTCTGATCATCTATTTAGAGATTGGCAATAGGCAGGTAGCTATGGAGGATCTCCTGAGCGTGGTGGCCACGATTGAGTCCCTATTATCTTGTTTTGAAGTTCTGTATCATTTTCGTTGTTTAGTTGAGTTGGGTTTTGTTCTGTTTTGTTTCATTTGATTTTATCGTATCCGATGGCATGGGCAGCTGTTTCAAAGATAACAAGATATATTATGGTAGCCATTTTGGATTTCCTGTTATTTTATTTTGAAGACCAGTATTGCATTCATTGTTTTGTTTTTATTGGTTGTATTCTGTTCTGTTTTGTTTGATTTTTTTTTTACTATGTCTCATTATATCCACAGCTATTTTGAAAACAGCAGGAGGCATTATGGTAACCATTGTTGATTTCCTATTGGTTTGTTTTGATTGACTTTGTTCTGTTTGGTTTTGCTTGGTTTTACTCTCTTTCAAAATTAAAAAATTTTAAAAAGTCCGATTCTTAAAAAAAAAAAGTCCGATTCTTTAGAAAATTGATACAACCTATGAAGAAAATTTTTCCTATATGAACAGCAAACAGACTATCAGTAAGTAATTAAATATTATCTTTTAGAGGGAAATATATTTGGTAGACTTAAAAGTATGTATATTCAACCTGGGCATGGTACCAGCCTGCAGCCACATCACTGGTAAATGAAGGAGGAGGATCATGAGTTCAAGGCTATCCTAATCTGTGTAACAAGAACTTGTCTCCAAAACAAAACAAAAAGTGTATAGTATTTATGTAAATGTGCATATGCGTGTATATATCCATTCATTTGCTATAATAAAATATTTGAGGCTAGTAATGTATAAAAAAAGAGATCTATTTAACTCAGTTTTAAAAGATGAAAATCCAAGATTGGGTGGCCCCATGGGTTCAACCTCTGATGAGGGTCTTGTAGCAGGTTTCACAGTGACAAGTGGCTTCACAGTGGCTGAAGCAAATGTACAAGAGTCACATGGCGTGACAAAACCAGAGGATTTAAGGACTAGGTTTCCCGTTTTTCTAGCAACTCACTCTCATGAAAAATAACTCACTGTGCAAGGCCAGCATTAATCCCTTTTGAGGGCAGTGCCCCCATGGCCTGATTACCTTATACAAGGATCTCCACCACCTCAACAGTCCTGCACAAAAGACCAAGCTTCCAGCACATGAACCTTTGGTCGATATATCCAAACCATGCAAGTATGTGTGTGTCTTTGTGTAAAATAAGCAGAATTGATCTATGGATAAAGGATTTGAATAGTCTAGTAGTTTATACCTAAAAACAGGGTAAAATGTATCTCAACTAATTATTGTTTATGCATAGTATAGAATGGATTTTTTTTATTAGTTCACCCAACATATATGTAATCTTTAGTAGTCTTTGTATTTTGTATCTTTTAAAATATGTAGAATTCAAAACTGGATAATGCTACCATTTTTAAGAATACTATATTAATTTAAAAGGGTTGTTAACTTCAGCTTCAAACTAATACGCCTTTCTTTATTATCTTTATTTTAAAATAACATTGTCTATTCTTATGAACTCTTGGTTGAGTTTTGATGGGAGTTATATTACCAGTTTGGGAGGAACTGACATCTTTACTATGATAAGTCTTCCAGTCCAAGAATAGGATTTCTCAGGAGCTAAGCTAGAAGGATTGCTGTCAGTTCAAGGGCAGCCTGAGCTACATAGTGGGGTCAAGACCATTCTGAACTATGTAGTGAAATACTGGTTCAACACACCCCCTCCCCATAAAGAAGATTTCTCTATTAGCTCTTTGATTTACTTATTCAAAATTCTGTGGTTTTTAGCATTTCAAATTTTACACATCTTACATCCATTTAATTTTTAAAATTTTATCTATTTATTTATTTGTCTCGGAAGACAGCAGTTCATTTATTCAGTCCTGATATTGTAAATGGGCAAGTAGGGCTGGGCTCCTCTGGAAGGTTCTTTCGTCTTGACTGAGTTCACATCAGGGTCAGCAGCCAGGCTGGGTGTTATCACCGGCTCTTGGCTGGGACGGGGGCCCCTTCCTGTACTCAGTTGTCCTCCAGTACACTAGACAAATGTGTGTAGAGGTCCAAGAGAGGAAATGGATAGTGTAAGGCTCTTTGAAGTCTAGATCCAGAACTAACTGACATGGTGTCACTTCTGTCACATTTTATTGACCAAATCAGTGTCAGTTCAAATTCAGATTGTGAGAAATATACTTTTTTGAGACAGTCTTGCCATGTAGTTCAGAATGGCCTTGAACTCACTGTGTAGCCCAGGTTGGCCTCAGATTCATAGTGATCTTATCTTAGACTCAGTGCTGGGACTACAAGCAGGCAGCACCAGGCCTGGCTGAGATTCCAGTGTTTGACAGGAGGAGCTACAAGCTTGCACTGCCAGGAGATAGGAACACAGGAGATCATTTATCAGAAATTTTGAGTCAGAGATGTACACTTTGTATTTCTCTCGGCTTCTTGCTTCAGGTTTTCTCATGCTATCAGTAAAGGTAGACAGTTTCTCTAGGATTTCACCCACAGAGGGCCTCCCAGAGGGCTCATAGGTCTGGCACTCATCAGTGACCTGCAGCTGGGGAGAGCAGTCTTTACCCAGCAGCTCCTACTGTGAGTCTTGAACACCAGCTGGCAGAGCTCCTTAGAAGCACAACTTTCAAATGGGATCTTCCCAGTGGCAGTTTCCTAGAGAACGACTCCAAAACTGCATACTTCCAGCTATAATGTGCTATTCACAAAGCAAATTTTCCAGCTTCTGAGGTGAGAGGTACGTTGTAGGTTTGACTGTTTTATTCCGCTGGGTTTTCTTACTGGTGAAAGTCTGTTTCTCTTAACTCAAATCCTGTAAGCTTCACTCTGTAGCCTCCAGTGACCAGGAAGCTGGGGCTCCTGATGTTTCTGTGAAAGTGTGGGGCGCTGGAACGGTGTAGCCTCTACAAGCCTTTGACTGCTCCTAGCACCAGGAGGACACACAAACACAGGCTGAGGGCCTTTTCCTTGTCCAACACTTCCCTCAGGGTACTGTGCTCATAGTATTCTGAGACCATGGAAAAGTGAGGGGAGCTCCCTTTTACAACAGTGCAGATCCCAAATATATGTAGGTTGTTGGAATCAGATTTTTTCATGGCACTGATTTTGTGGAAATGCTGTCTCACTGTTCCAATGCTTTTGGCCTAGAGCTGGTTGAATACTTTTATGGCCACTGGACACAATGTGGTACTGTCCTTTATAGTTTGTTGAATTTGCTGAGTAGTAGCATCTGTGGGAATACCAAAACTCTTTCTCCTTAATCTTGATTTGTGCCTGGGCTGTCTCCCAAGTGGGTTTTGGCAGGTACTGCTTCACAGTTGATTTCTTTCAAGTTCACTTCTAACCACCTTAGTGTAACTTCTATGTTTTTATTATAATGGTTGCCCACAGAGTAAGGTGTGGAAAAATGCAAAAGGCCTGTGTCTCTGCACTGGAGATCCAAAAGGATCCAGTTGAAGGTCTGGAGCTCTGTGTAGTGTCCCTTAGTGAGTCTGTGTCAAGAGGCAGAAGTGTCTGCAACGGAAGGCTGAAGAGTCTGCTGGAAGACAGGAGAAGACATCCAAGCTGATGATGAAATTGGAGTTCTCTAAAGAAACAGAAGCTGGCCTTCTGTGTTTCTCCTTTATTCCATTCAGGCAGCAAGCCTATTGGGTGCTGTCACTCACACCCAGGGTGGGTCTTCTGTCTTCAGCAAGTCCCTTCAGCCATACCCAGAACTATGCTGACCCAACTTAATTGGACATTTCTTACTCAAGTTTTACACAATCAAGTAACTGTCCCAATCTGGAAGGACTAAACTAGAATTCCAGGTAGCATATCAAAGAGAGAATGGGTGCTGGATGGTGGTACATCTGCAGTCCCAGCATTGTAGTGGGTTGAGGCAGGAGAATCACACGTCAGTCCAGTCTGGGCAGCTTTGTGACTCAGCAAGACCTTGAAGTGGAGGCTCCCACCAGAATTTTAGAGCCTACGGCATATGTGGCACAGTCACCTTTGCTTGAACTCTGTACCCTGACACATACTTAGTTTTTTGAAAATTGAGTGTAGAAAGTTCTCTATTTGTATTTTTCTAAAGTATTTAGCATGAATGGGTATTTAATTTTGTCAAATGATTTTTTTTGCATGAAGCCATACAATCATGTAGTTTTTCTTTATTAATAATAACATATTTTCAAATGTGTAGAATCACCATTGCATCCTTGGAATATTTTAGGAGTTTCTTTTTTTTTTTTTTTTTTTGAGTCGGGATTTCACTCAGTAGCCCAGGCTGATTTTAGATTTGTGGCAGTCCTCCTGCCTCAGCCTCTGGAGTGCTAGGATTGCAGGTGTGTACCACTGTGCCCACCTGATTTATATCTTTGACAGATAATGCTCTCTAGTTTTATCTTTCTTTTGCTTTTTATCAGGATAATACTAACTTCATAAAATAACCTGGGAAATCTTTCCTGCTGTTCTATTTTCTTTCCCTCCCATTCTCCCTCTTTTTTGCTTGCTTGCTTGCTTGCTTGCTTTCTGTCCCTCCTTCCTACTTTTTTTCCTTCATTCCTTCTTTCTTTTTTAAAGACAGGATCTTACCATGTTGTTCAGCAGGCCTTGAACTCACTTACTATGCAGCCCAGGCTGGCCTCAAACTCACAGCTCTCCTCCTTCCTGAGCTTCCCAAGTGCTGGAACTACAGACATATGCCACCTCACCCAGTAAATGTTTGATGTAATTCTTCACAGAAATTATGTCAGCTTGGAGACTTCTATTTAGGTAGTTTTAAAAGTATACGTGCAGGGGCTGGGGTTAGTGGAATAGCAATGCCTATCTCTGGGTTCATTCCCTAGCATTGAAAATTTAAAAATAAATAAAATCGACTTCCTTAACAGTTTTAAAACTAAATAATCTGGATTGAGTTGTTTTGATAGATTTTAGAGAAATTAGCCCACTTCCTTTAGCTTGCTAACCTTAGGTTTGTAGAGGAGTTGTATTGCTTTTTCAGTGCCTTTAGGATCTGTAGTGATATCTCCTGTGGATTCCTGATGCCGGGAATTTGTGTTTTCTCATTTTTCTTGGTCAGTTTCCCTGGAGCGTGGTCAATGTTTTTATCTTTCAGTGAACTGGCTTTTTGTTTTGTTGATACTTTTCTGCTATTCAGTTTCCTTGATTTCTGTTCTCATTTCCTTCCTTCTGCTTTGATTTACTTTGCTCTTCTTTTTTGTATGAGTTACTTTCTTATCACTGGAACAAAAAATTGGCACTCACAATTTCAAGGAGAAGTGTACTTTGGCTCTTGGCTTAAGAGAGTTCAGTTCTTTGTATGCTAGTTGCAAGGCAGAAGCAGCATAGTGAAAGGGCCTAGCAGAGGAGAGATGTTCACCTCATAGCAACTGGAAGCACAGAGAGAAGGAAGGGCCTGAGTAAGAGATACACCCTCCCAAGGCCTGCCCTCAGTGACCATCACCTCCAGCTGGGCTTCGCTGTCTGATAACTCATTCAGCTATGAACATATCAGTGATGAGTATAGCTGATCACTATATCAGCTGATGAGTATAACACCCCTATAATTTGATCATCTTTTGAAAGCCCCACCTCTGAACATACGAGACTTCTGAATCTTAAACCGTAACATTTTTTTCTGGGTTCTTGGGCTGAGAGCCTGGTCTGTCAAGAATTATCCTCCTTTCTAATACATACATTTTAGTGTTGTCAGTTTTCTCAGTGTTTTATCTATGTTCCACAGAAATAAATTTGTCATGATTTGTTTTACAGCCCAGGTTTACCCTATCTTGTTATACATTCTATGGTATTTCAAAGTCATATGTACTTTTGTTGAGGGGAGTGTTCTTCCTATAAACACTGATTTATAGATATGATATGAAGTTCACTTACCTTGCTGCATTTCTTTGGGGTTGTTCTGTTAGTTTTTGTGAAAGTAACAGTTCTCCATGTATCATGAATATTTCTGTTCTTCCTTTTTTTTTTTTTTTTTTTTAAGAAACAGTTTTGCTCTGTAATTCAAGCTGGCCTTGAACTGGTCTTCCTGCCTCTGCCTGCTGAGTGCTGGGATTACAGGCATGCACTGCCACGCTTGGCTGTATTTTTTCTTTTAGTCCTGTCTGGTTTTGTGTATTTCTTGTGTTAATTGTGCAAATACTTCCTCTATATGTGTTCTTGTTTTGGGGGGGGTGGTTGTTTTTTGAGATAGGTCTCTCTCTGTAATTCAGCCTGGCCTTGAACTCAATAGTTCAGGTGATTCTCCTGTCTCAGCCGCCTGAGCGCTAGAATTATACCACACCTGGCATAAATAAAAATGTATTTTCAAATCATGTCATAAATTGTACTTCAGCCATCAAAAATAGTTTAGACAACTTGAGAATGAAAGTCCATTGCATTTACTTACATTTTCAGTTAACCATTTTCTTTCCATGTCTCAGATGTTCTAAGATACTTTAATTTATAATTTTTGTGTGTCATTGTTTGACTAAAAGGAGTTTCTGCTTGCCATTGTTTCAGAGTAGGTCTGCTGGTGACAAGGAATATTTCTTTTATTTGAGAATGTCTTGGTTTTCCCTTCATTCCTAAAGACTTATTTTCTCTGCACATAGGATTATGGGTTGCAAGCTTTTTTTTTTTTTTTTTTAATTTTAGTGCTTGAAAATGTGCCTCATTCTTCTCTCCCAGTTGTCTCTGGCTCTGCTCTAATGAGCACCAGGTGTTTATTATAAATCAGTTTCATTTTGTGGAGACTTCTTGCTGAAGTCTGCTAACCTGCTGCTGTGTAGAGTGGCTGTCCTCTTACTGTTGCACAGCCTGTCTTGAGCCCTTTCCTTATAACCATTCTTAGAAGCCCCATCCATTTCTTCTTCTGGAGCTCCAGTGCTTACCTGACTTTGTTTTCCCTTCTTTTAGTGGCATACTGGGAAGAAATCTTTTTGAACTTCAAATTTCTGCCTATATCCTTATCCTATCCTCACTTCTGATTGTTAATTTGACTAGATAAAATTTTAAGTTGACTTTTTTTTTTTTTTTTTTTTTGTAGCTTTGGCTGGCCTTAAATTCACTATGTAGCCAAGGCCTTGAACTCATAGGGATCTTCCTGCCTCAGCCTACCAAGTACTGAGGTTACAAGTATGTGCTGTCATGCTTGGCAAGTTGACAGAATTTGAAGAGATTGCACTATATCATTATCATTTGTGTAAGACCAGATTTGAAATTTGACAATAATATGCCTTGAGATCTGTTTTTATCCATTATTGTGGCCAATAGTATATTCTTTTCATCTGGAAATTTGTGTCCTTCAACTGTGTATGATTTTCTTGAATTTTGTCTTGAACATCTCTTTGTTTTTTATGTGTTCTTTCTCAAAATCCTTGTATATGAAGGCCAGTCTTCTAATCCTTTATTCTGAGCAATATACTCAAAGTTTCTCTTCCAACTTACATTGTTGTTGTTGTTGTTTTTTTCTTTATGTTAGTTAGATCCCCCTTTTTTTGGTACTGCGGACCAAAATCATGACCTAGTGCTTGCCAGCAGGCACTTACACCATTGAGCTAAATCCCCAGCCCCATTATATCCTATTCTTAATTTCCAACAGTTTTGTAGGATCTCATTTCTTTTTTTTAAAGGGGGTAAAATTAAACACAACAAAACAGAACAGAATGGGACATAAGAAAGCATAAATTTCAAAGCTAGACAACCAGAGAGCTTCACTATCTATCATATTGTCTCTTGTTTTCATCCAAATAGTTGTCCGTATCTTCTCCAGGAAGGGGAGTAGTTGCTTGTTTCTCGGCACCCGGAGGGTCTCATTTCTGTGTTATAGTTTGATTTTCTCTCTTTAGAGTTTTTTTTAAAAACTCAGATTTATCAAGGTGTAATTTAGATACAATAGAAATTCATTTCGCTTTAGTGTTTAGCTCTAGAAGTTTTGACAGGTCACCACCACAATTAAGGTAGGATAGTTCTTTGGGAATTTTGACCACAATACTGTCAGTTATTTTTAGGGTTGGGGTGCTTACATGCGTGCGTGCAGTGGTGATGCTGGTCTCTCCAGTGGAGATGGTCAGAGTTCCAAAAAGCGTTCTGTAAAGGGCCAGGGATATAGTTCAGTGGCATAAAGCCTCCCTGGCAATCACAAGCCTGAGTTTAGGCTGGGAGCCAGTTGCAGCAGAGTAAGAAATGAGGCTGGAAGATCATAAAAGGTCTTGTCCACAATGCCCCGTGTAAGCACTGAAGGAAAAAAAAGAATTTTCATCTAAAGATGATGGACTGAACATGCACAGTTACTACTATCCTTCCTGGTGCCAGGGGGGAAAAAGTACAGGAAAAAAGGTTTTTCCTAGAATGTATGATCCTGGTTGAAAGCCTTTGTAAGTGGTAGAAAAAAAGGTAAGAGAAACTCAAAATTTAGCATGTAAACTTATACTTGATCCCCACTGTAGAATATGTTTCTCACATCCTCATTTATGCCTAGTGATTCTCAATCCAAAGGACTCTAATTTACATTTTTCATAGAATAAAACTAGTCTTTTGCTGGGATAGGGAAGATAGGGAAGGGATTTTTTTTTTTTTTTTTGGCACCAGGGATCAAACTCATGACCTTGTGCTTGTAAAAGGAGATCTTAACTGTGTCTTAAATGGGTAGTCAATAACTTGTTTTTAATTCACTTTTGTCTTCACTTCTTTAGTATTGCTAATTCCTATGCCTTTGAGGATTCTGTTTACCTTTCCTCATTACTGTTTTAGGGCTTGACTTTCTCAGATCCATTAGGTCAGTTACTACTTTTGCTTTGCAATTTCTAAAATGTTACCATAGTCTCCTCTTTGTCTGAATAGATTTTATGCCTCTAGGAATCCTTTACTATCATTTTAATGGACTTTGAGGGAAGGATAGTAGTAACTGTGCATGTTCAGTCCATCATCTTTAGCTGAAAATTCTTTTTTTTTCCTTCAGTGCTTACACGGGGCATTGTGGACAAGACCTTTTATGATCTTCCAGCCTCATTTCTTACTCTGCTGCAACTGGCTCCCAGCCTAAACTCAGCCACGTGGATCTATCTAAGAGATTTCCAAGCTGTGCTGCCTCTGCTGCACATACTGTTTGTCCTTTAAGAGTCAGTTAAGCCTTGTTGGTGTCGGGGTGTCTCTTGGTCAAGGTGCTTATTTTATGGTATTACTGGAATTATCTGTTTACTTTTAAGAACTCGTCCTACAGGACTTTTAACCTAGGAGGTGGAAGGGCTACCCACGAGTTAACTGCAGGAATCTTACAATTCTCTAAAATTATTTGCATAATTTTACATATCTATGTGTGTTTTGGGGGAATGTGGAATGTACATCAGAAATGCCAGTGAAGATTTTTTTAAAATGCAGTGGCTTTGGGTTCATCCTTACAGGTCTGCTGGGTAGTTTCTAAACTTGGGTCTCATGAAAATGCATTTTCAAACTTCCTAAATGGTTCTTTAGAATAGGATCTCTGAATATCATCTACATTAACTCCAGGGCCTCATATATAACAGATACTTTTTGTTTTTTGGTCTTTTGGAGACAGGGTGTCACTGTGCAGTTCAGGCTGGCCTTGAGCTGACTTTGCAGCCAAGGCTGGTCTGAAACTCGCAGTGATCTTCCTGCCTTAGCCTCCTGAGTGCTGGGAATACAAACATGCGCCACAGCACCTGGCTTAGCAGATACTTTTTAATGTATAAAAAAAGAATGAAGGAGGGCTCCATGTTCACAGTGACCCAAAATAACTTTGCTCTGTGAAACCAGAGTACAAAGTGAGAAGTGACTGATTTCCTGTGTATAATAGAAAGTCACAGCATCTATTTCTACCAGTATTTCTGCCTTTGGATATTACTAAGAGAAGGGAGAGAATAGATTCCCCACCCCCCAAAAGAAGAGGACAGCTTTATACAGCTAGCCATAAAAATAAAAGAAAAATTTAAAGAGCAGGTTTAGGGTTAGTCTGCTTCTTTGTTTTTATTTTGTTTTCTTTAACCCAGTTATGTTTCAAAGCTTTTAGGCTTGTGTGCTACTCTGTGGACCTGGTTTCTGATTTTATTAAAATGGCTAATGATGTGGAAAATATGGGAAATAATATATTAACTTGGGCAGAAACATACAATAATATTGTAACTGTTGTGATCAAAGAACAAGAACATAATTTCCTGTAATACCCTGCCTCATGCTTCTGCGGTGTATAAGGTTTTTATGATGTGTAAAATACAACTTTGTTGTCTGTTTTACTTGTAAGTCTCTGCTGGGGACCACAAATTCACAATGGCTAATTTTGCATACTTCCCTAAGGGATAAAATGAAGGTTTGTGATTATTAATATCCCCATTTGAGATTTCCCATTGACTCTTGAGGGATGAGCCACCCTCTCCCACTTACTAAGACTAAAACTAAGACCATTAAGTTTTCAAAAAACACTCCAGGGCAATATCCTTCTCAGCATAAGATCATCTCTGCCCTCTTGTCATCTCAGGATTGTTCTTCTCATTAAGTCACTGCTCTCTGAGGCTTCCACCAAATTCAAATCTTTCGCTACCCCTGCCTATTACTGTATACACCCAATAAACAGTGGCTCTTGGCCCATCTAGAGACATCAACTTTCCAGTCACTTGTCATGTATTACTAAATTTGTCTCTGCTTTACCATTTTATCCTCTTGCTGTACCCTTAACAATGGCAATTGGGGCTCTTGGCCAGGTTCCTGATGAGTCTCTTTTATACAGAGAGGAGCTTTTGATGCATGTTTATGTATGTGTTAAAGAAATGACATTTTTGTATTTTCCACTTACTCTTTTTTTAGGTAGTTAAGAGATTATGGCATCTGAAAACCACAATGTTAAAAAACGGAACTTTTGTAATAATATTGAGGATCATTCCACTGATCTTCCTAGAAAAAGGATTTCTAATTTCACTAATAAGAACATGAAGGAGGTAAGTTTATGGTTCCTAGGAGATAGATGAGATCATTGAAACTTTTGTTTTTGCTTAATCTCTTAAAATTAAATATAATTAATGAAGTGTAATCATTATACTCCTAAAACTCTAAAGTGATTTTGGCAAGTATACTGTTCTGACATGCTGTAATTTGAGTGGTTTAAGATGAAGCTCAGAGATGTTTTTTGTTCACCATTGCAAGGTTCATTAGTACTGATATGATTTCTCTTAAACTATATTAATACTTCAACTCACTTATTAAGAACCCTGTAATACGTGACTAATGGTGTGAAGAATAGGGAGGTGGCTATGTTGCTTTGTCAAAAATGCCTACATATAGTGTGCCTAGCGCTTGAGATCATGGCATTAGGGTAGAGAAAGTGTCATCTGAAAAACATACTTGGTAGATTTTAAGTTTATGGACATCAATCATAAAGTTACCATAACTCTTTAATGAACTTAATACTATAACTGTTTACTTTCATTATTTAGGTTAAGAGAGCTCCAAAACAGTTGGCTGCTTACATAAATAGGTAAGACCTTCTTCTCTCCTGCAAGCGTACAGTAGTTTTTCCAGAGGTAACATGACAGTTGGTATCATAAGAGACAAATTCAGAAGCAGAAATGAGAAACCACATGTCTTCTGTTAAACTAAGTATTAGGATTTGCAAAAATTAAGATTAAATTAAAAAATTTTTGTTGTTAAGGAAAATGCATTTTAGGCAATAGAAAATGATGTGTTAGTATGTACGTTAGTGTGCTTTCATCTCTGTGACAGAATACGTAAGAAAAACAACTTAGGAAAAACCGAATGTTTATTTTGGCTCATGGTTTCAGAGATTTCCATTCATTCTCCCTGCCCTCTTGCTTTTGGGCCCATGGGCCTGTGATGAGGCACTGCATCATGGTAGAGAGCATCAAAAGAAGGGAACTGACAAGCTCAGGGCCACTGTGAAGAGAGAAAAGAAGGTGGAGCTAGGGCCTGGAGCTGGTTAGCCCCCTTGAGTCACGCCAGTGACTATTTCCTTCAGCTGGGCCCCACTACCTGGAGTGGTGCCACAGACTGACAGTTAACCAGCCTTTTAGACATGGCCTTCTTAGGACATTTCGGGTCCAAATTATGACAACAATTAGTCAACATTTTAAAATTTCTTCTGCTTTAGTTTGTGGTATAGAAACATCAATAGATATTACCCACAAAAAATTCTGAGTTCTCAAAATTTTGACGAATGTAAAGAAAGCATCCTGACACCAAAACATTTGAAAATCACTGTATTCTATGAGATTTGTGGTTTTGTTCTCTCCCACTTAAAATTAAAAATATTTCAGCATAGTCATAATAAACCTTAAAATAGTCAAGCTTGCAGTTTGTTACTTTGTTAAAAAAAGATGTCTCAGAATTTGTAATTTTCTTATTTTCATGGTAGCCTTTTTTTGTTTTGTTTTGGTGCTATGATTCAAACTCATGACCTCACACTTAGCAGGCAAGTGCTTGAGCTGCTGAGCTAAATCCCTGGCCCTGTGATAGCCTTTAATATATCATTTTAAAGGCAATTAGTCATCTTCATTTTGATTTGGCATAAAGTGTCATCCTCATCATTGACTTCTAGTTAATTTATAATTGTTATTTCCTTGAGAGTTAGCTTTTTAAACATTATATTGTACATTTTAGATATGTATAACAAAAGCATTCGTCCTAAGGAATTTGTACCTGTACTTGATATATCTTGATTGCTTTTTTCTCATTCTCCTACCCTCCCATCAATCCCTGTTCCACTCTTTATTTACAAAAGCTTCATTTCCATTTTTTCCTTCTTTACTTTTCCCCCTTCCTTAGTTATCTTGTTCTCCTTCTCTTTTGAATATTTTATTCCTATTTTACTATGTCTATACATTTTGGTCTTTATTTACACTTTTTCTCATGCCAGAGAAACAATGTGGTATTTACACATGTGTCCAGCTTACTTAAGAATATGGTCTCAAGGTACATCCATTTACCCAGAAATGTCTCCAAGTTTCTCCTTCTTTGTGACTGAGTAGTACTCCATTACATTAAAAAAAAAACACCACATCATCTTTATCTGTTTATTGCTGATGGGCATTTGGTCTGTTTCCAAGATTTAGCTATTACAAACTGTACCACCATAAACACAGGTGTGTTTATGCATATCACTGTGGTAGCATGCTTTTAATTCTTTTAGGAAGATACCAAGAAGGGGAGTAGCTGGGTGAAATGGAATCTCTAGTTTCGGTTTTTGAAGAATCTTCACATTGATTTCCACAGTGGTTGCACCAGTGTACACTCTCACTAACAGCATGGTGTGGATTCCTCCCACCATATCCCCTGCATCCCCACCAGCATTTGTTTTTTTTAACTTTTTTTTTTTTTTTGGTACTGGGGATCGAACTCACGACCTAGCACTTGCCAGGCAAGTGTTTGTGCCGCTGAGCTAAACCCTTGGCTCCACCAGCATTTATTATTGGTCGATTTCTTGAAAACAACTACTTTGTAGAGTGAGATGGAATCTCAGCGATATTTTAATTTGCTTCTCAAGAGTTAACATTTATTATTCTACTTCTAATTTTAGTAGATTATAATCACAAAATGTGACCTATTAAGTCTGTTTAAAAACAAAGGTTTTCTTTTTTTTCACTTAAGAAAATAAATTCTTTTTACAGAACAGTTGGACAAGCTGTGAAAAGCCCAGATATACTACACAAAGTGATCTATCGCAGAAAGAAAGTTCATCATCCCTTTCCAAATCCTTGTTACAGAAAAAAAGAGTCCCCTAGAAGTGGGGGCTGTGACATGGCAAATAAAGAAAATGAACTGGCTTGTGCAGGCCACCTGCCTGAAAAATTACACCACGATAGTCGAACATATGTGGTTAACTCTAGTGACTCTAGTTCTTCACAGACAGAAAGCCCATCATCAAAATATAGTGGTTTTTTCTCTGAGGTAAGTTATTTTAAGTCATTTTAGCTTATTTATTTCTGTTATGCTATTATTCTTTTCTTTGTCTTATTGTACCTGAATCATCACCCATTGAATACACTTATCTGAATGATGATAACTTCTTGAAACAGAACCAAATTTGAATCGGTACTTTATCTCCTTTCTCTTAAGTTAGCAATATCTTAAGATGGAATGAAATGCTTGACAGGCTGCTATAAACACCAACAACGACAATTTGGCCAGTAGAGATTTAAATGAAGTTTTGAAAAAGGAGAAATCTCACCTACAATGAGGATCACTGAAGGCATTTTCCAGGAAAACCCACTAGCTGCTCTAGTTTAGTAAACTTGATCTTAACACAGTGTTTGTACAAGTGCATATATTTATATACATACATCAGGATGTTACTGACGAAGTTTAATAATGTCCAGAATCAATCCAAACAGAGTTTATAAAGACTAGAGTATATGCTAGTGGTTTTTTAAAATGAGGTTGATCTGTTTTGACTTTGAAAATTGTTTATATGGTACAGGTGAAAAAGCAGTCTTTTTTTAATGTGTGCATAATTTTAAATTTTTCTGAGTGTTACTATATACTTTTCTAGATTTTATTTATTTATTTTTTTAATGTGGTACCCCAGGGGTCAGACTCACAACCTCCTGCTTACCAGGCAGGCACTCAAGCTGCTGAACTAAGCCCCTGGCTCTAGAAAATGGTTTGGAAAGATGCGTACAAGTCTGTTAACTGATTACTTCTAGAGAGGAATATTGGATAGTTTTGTAAGCCAGTAGTGTGTGTTCCCTTTTTGTCTTACATAGTCACACCTTGGTGCTCAAATGCTTTGAAGCTCTTCAGATTTGGTATTCAGTGCATTTTTACATAAAAACTTTTGTGCTTGTGCTTGTCATTTGTTTGATACTTGACTCACAAACTAGAATTTGTCAGTGATGATTTTCTCCTGGCTTACTTCCTTTTCCAGCCAAAGTAATTTGATTGGTACTCATTTTTATATTTGTGCCTCCCAGAACCAATTAACAGTGAGTACTGAGATACCATACTCAGTGAGTACTGAGATACCATAAAACTTTGTTTTAACCTTCATACAACTGAAGTGCATTATTTTATATAAAAAGGTACACCTAAATAACACAATACCACTTGTTGCAGAAATGAGTTTTGTGGTACATTTCTCATGCCATTCAGTTGGTAATGACTAGCCTATATGTTTACCTTTTCCTTATATCCATATTTACAAATTTAGTGCTAGGTTTATGGGTCAGCTAAAAATTTACTTTATAAATTGTTGATTTTACAAAATTGTAGCAAGAAAGGAAATAACAAGTCATAAATTTATTCAATCATTTGTTTATTATGTTCAGCTGTAACGCTTCTTTTGAAGGCCAGTATAAGGAATCACCTTTGCATAATTTAGAACTATGTCAGACTATTTTCATTAAAAAAAATAATTTCATACCAGGTTCCACTGTGCTTTTTATCAAATTAGCTTATTGCCTTTCAGGTGTCTCAGGACCATGAAACAATGGCCCAAGTTTTGTTCAGCAGGAATTTGAGATTGAATGTAGCTTTAACTTTCTGGAGAAAGAGAAGTATAAGTGAACTTGTAGCTTATTTGGTAAGGTAAGAGTGGACCTTTTATGTACTCTGTTCAATAAAATAATTTTCAATGTGATAGTAAAAGTGCTTCTTCTATGTTTTTAGTGGCTAAAAATTTAACTTCCTTTGTTTAGCTTTCATAGAGACAACAGTGTGGTTTGAATTACATTCCTCACCAATCTAAAAGTAACCACAATACAGGAACCATCTGTTTATCAGATTGAGCAAAGCTGTTACTTTCTCTGATTTCTTTTCTATAACTATTAGCTTGTTTTGAAGGCCTGTATTGCTCTCATTGTTTTGTTTTGACTGATTTTATTCTATTGTTTTGTTTGATTGTATCATGTCTGATGGTATAGGCGGCTACTTTGATGATAACAAGACTGTGGTTTTACTATTATCTTGTTTTGAAGTCCTGTACTGCTTCAAAAAATAAAGTGATATCATGAGGGAAAATTTGACCTTTTAAAAATCCCCTTTTTGAGAGAGACCCTGTTGCCAGGAGAACAAGGAACTCCTCCCCTGGGGGGGGGGCTGTGATCCTCCTGGTGTGCGGGCTGAGAATCAGACATCTCATGTCCTGTCCCGTGCCCCCCCCCCCAGCCTTAGCAAGTGGGAGTCAGTTAACTACACATCTTGTGAAAAGATTGGCTATGTTATTTAGTATGAGCTCCCCATATGCAAAGATATGGACAACCATTTGGAAGAAAACAAGAGACCATATGACAGATAGTGAAAATCTCTGGTTGTCTAGCTTTGAAATTTATGCTTTCTTATGTCCCATTCTGTTCTGTTTTGTTGTGTTTAATTTTACCCCCTTTAAAATAAAAATGTTAAAAAATAAAAAATAAAAAAAATCCCCTTTTTGCATGGGAACTTTAAGCATTGCCTTCCTTGTTATATTTGAGTCTCTCACCACTACCTTAGTGAGCCCTTCCTTGTCTACATTACTTGAAACAGTGCTCCTTAATTCTTCAGTCCTTATCTTCCTTTGTTATTTTCTGTATATTATTTATCATTTTTCAGCCTACTCTGTATATCTAACTTGTTTATTATGTGTTTCTTAACTACTTCTACCTCCTATATTCACGTTAGAATGCAAGTCTTGTTTTCTACTGTATTCCCAGCACCTGATTTATCATAGTCACTGAAATAACTTAGTAAATAATGAATTTCTCGAAAGCAAGGACTCAAGGCTGGAGATACAGCTCAATAGCACAGGCACCTGCTTGACAGGTGTGAGATCATGAGTTTGATCCCCAGAACCAAAAAAAAAAAAGCAAGGACTCAATGCAAAAGCCCTTGGCTCAATCCCTAGTCCTGAAGAGGGGGGAAAAAAGGAAAAAGAAAGGAGGGACTGAAAGGCATGCAGGCAGTAAACCAGCAATCTAAGCTATGCAATTTTTCTTGTGCCCACAGAATAGAAGACCTTGGAGTTGTAGTAGATTGCCTTCCTGTGATCACCAATAGGTAAAGACAATATTTTGCACAAAAAAGAAAGCTTAAATAAAAACAAATTGTAGCTGTTTATATTTTTATAACTTAATTTTTTTTTAGTTTACAGGAAGAAAAGCAGTATATCTCACTTGGCTGCTGTGTAGATTTATTTCCTCTAGTAAAGTCATTACTTAAAAGCAAATTTGAAGAGTAAGTGCTAATTTAAATTTCAACTTATTTTTGTCCTTCAGCATTTTGATTTTGTGTGTTGTGCATACATATATACTAGATTAGGCTCCATGAGATACACATGATTTCTGTTTTTAGTGGGCCTATAGTATGATTAGGAAAGGAAGATGAAATTACTAAAGCAAGTACATAAGCAAGTGCATAAAATACAGTTTGTGAAATAAATCATGAAAGTAGTAAATGTATTTCAGAGAAAAATCAATGTATGTATGTTGGAGGTGGTTTGTTTGTTTGTTTTTTGCTTTTTTTTTAAAGAATAAAGCCAAATGAAACAAAACAGAATAAGGTCAACCCAAACAAAATGTTGAATATGGTACATGACTTAAAAACAAAATACAAGGAGATCAGCAATGGCTACCATAATGCCTCTTGTCTTCAAAAGAATTCCCTATACCATCAGGCATAATAAAATCAAGCAACGTAGTACAGAATAAAACCAATAAAAACACAACAATGGAAACAGTATAGGACTTCAAAAGAAGGTAATAGTAAAACCACAATGGGTATCATAATGCATCGTATTGTCTTCAAAGTAGTTGCCTATACCATCAGACGTGATAAAGTCAAACAAAACAAAATAGAATAAAATCAGTCAAAACAGAACAATGAGAGCAATACAGGGGCTTCCAGTCAAGGTAATAGAAAATCAAAACTGGTTACCATAATGTGGGAGTGTTGGGGTTTTTTTTTTAAATTTTTTTCATTTTTTGTGTGGGGAGGATCAGTTTTATAAAGGCTTCTTAGAAGATGACACTTGAACTTTGTAACAAAATGTCATTTCAGATATGTAATAGTTGGTTTAAATTGGCTTCAAGCAGTAATAAAAAGGTGGTGGTCAGAGCTGTCATCCAAAACAGAAATTATAAATGATAGGTAAGTATACCTTCTAAGGTAAATTCATACTGAAATTTCTTCAGAAAAACAGCTTAAATAAAGGGATAATTTTACTCTATGATCATCAATGTGTAATATTTAAGATGTTCATTTTCTGAGAAATATTAAGTTGTGATACTGTTCATTTGTGAAAATCATATAGAAGTTGAATTCAAGGACCTAGAACCCCCTTGCATCTCTTCTTCTGGCTGAGCAGTACCCTTCCTTTTAGTAAAAGATCACAACAGTAGTTACTTCCTTGTCTATTGTATGAATAAGGGAGAAAGGAAGAAATGCTCTTTGTGAAATAAGAAATGAAGGTGTCCTTTAGCACCCTTTGGCTATCTGGATGTTAATCTGAGGGTCCATTGCCATCATAATTCTAAAAACTACTGAGTAGGTTTGAAATGCATAGGTATTTTATCAGATGAGCCATATTTTCATGAAATCACAAAGAAAGTATCTCTCAAGAGTGTCTTTAACGTCTATAATTCTTTCTTAGCTCTCAGAGTTTTGCGCTTTGTAGCTAAGAAGAGGTTGTGAAAATGCCTAGCTTTCTTATCGGCTTTAGCAACTGAATAACCTTGAGTTTCTGTGATTGACATATACTATTTTAAACACTTGCTTGACTTTAAATAGTATGTGGTTCTCTTCTGATAAAACTTTGAAAAATTTACAACTGTTTTCATTAAGTGTATTTATTGCCAAAGTCCATATCCTACTGTTTGTTTTCTCATTTTTTGTCTTTTTTTTTCCTAGAAATATCCAGATTTTAAAACAACAATTAAGTAAATTGTGGGAACAGGAAAACCATCTTACTTTGGTTCCAGGATATACTGGTAACATAGCTAAGGTAATCTATATTTA
>PVJX010012523.1:0-15600 GCA_004027295.1 Dolichotis patagonum
AGGACCATTGTGAATCGGGCCCATCCAAGGCAGTGGTGGCCCTGCCGTGTGTGCCGGTTAGAATTCAGGAAATCCTGCTTTCTCGGGATAAGGCTTAGACCTCAATGGTCCCTGAAGCCCTGGCACTCACAGGGCAGCATGAGACCTTCTGAGGAAATTAGAGGGAGGGAAAGTTCCCAGGTTTGGGAAGGATGTGAACTTCGTTCTGTTGTGATGCTGAAACTGTTGCTCATTCTAACACTTGCCCACCTACCCCCAGGAATCCAACAGAACTGCCACTGCTGTTCCCTGACTCATTGTCCCCTCTAAAAATGTGTAAATGGGTTCAGTAAATAGTGGCAACCTCAGAGAGTCCTCGCCTTTGCCCATCCTGAGGCACTGACCTCACAGTCCTCACAGTATGAATTCCTAATTTTGTCTTTTATTTCATTATTGATCCTAGTCCTCATACAGGCAGCTGAGGGTCTTGGGCAGGCCCCTGGCACAATTCCAGTTTAGGCAAACTCTTTCCGAAGTTCCCCCATGGGAACACAAGGCCTCCTGCCACAACCACTGGACCGGTTTCCCTTTCTTGTCCCTTCCAAGGACCACAGTCCCCTGCAGAGCTCCCTCTGCATGCTGCCTCCTCACAGCTATGCCTTCCACAATCAGAACAGAGACAACAACACAAAACATCCTGACTTTCTTTTTAATTTAATGTTTTTGGAGACAGAGTCTCACTGGATAGCTCACACTGGCCTTCAGCTCACAGCAATCTTCCTATGTCTCATGAATATGGGAATTATAGGTAAGTGCCACCATGCCGTGCTTTGGAAATACCTGCTTCCCTACATGTATCCTCTAAAAGTAAAAACATCATCCTACCGGCCCTGAATCAAGGCCAGCAGGTTGCTATAGCTCCTGGTTTCAAACAGGAGCCTAAAGAGAATTCTTTCTGTGGTCTGTTGGCCATTTCAGAACTTTGGAAATGTAATGGTCAATTCATCAGAAAGAAATAACTTACTAAAGGATAAATTTTAGAAGCAACTACTCCCCTCCATGGTGAGTGGCTGTGAGCATGGCAGGCTTCGGAGGCCCAGAGAGGGAGACACCAGCATCTCCTGAGACCCGCGCCATGCTGCGACCTGGGGCGCCAGGAAACCAAGCAACTACTCCCCTCCCTGGTGAGTGGCTGTGAGCCTGCCACCCCCCCACCCTTAACAAGTGGGAGCCAGTGATCTGGACATCTTTTGATAGGTTGACTATGTTGTTTGTATGAATTCTCCCTATGCAAAGATATGGACAACTATTTGGAAGAAAACAAGAGACAATATGATAGATAGTGAAGATCTCTGGTTGTCTAGCTTTGAAATTTATGCTTTCTTATGTCCCATTTTGTTCTGTTTTGTTGTGCTTAATTTTACCCCCTTTAAAATTAAAAAAAAAAAAACATAATCCTACATGCAAAACAGTGTTTTTGACAATGGAAATACATTTTTTTTAGGGCCCGTTTCCTTTCTGTTTCAGACAAATGAATAGAGTGAGGGTTTTGTGGTTTGGGCCTATGGAAGAAAATACCTGCACCAAGAGACTCAAAGCTGAGACCTCTATTCATCACCACTATGAGCTGGACAGCAGTGCTATGCAGCCCCATTCCCCTAACGCTGAGAAATCACACACCAAACCAGCAGATTCAAACAGAGCAAATTTATACTTTATATTTCCTTTTTTTTTTTTTTTTTTTTTTTGGTACCGGGGATCGAACTCACGACCTCACGCTTGCCAGGCAGGCGCTTAAGCCACTGAGCTAAATCCCCGGCCCAAATTTATACTTTAAAGACCTGACACAGACAGCATGTGGGAAGAGGAGCAACATCAGCTCAGGCCAGCATGATCTGCTGAGGCTACTGGACTCGGGATCACTCCTTTTATTGGGGTCTCTGCCTAGATCCCCAATCTCCCAAATGAGTGCACAGTGAAGTGTCAAACAAATGAGACAAGAGATACGATCTTTAGGGTTTCAGGAGGACCAAAACCCTCTGCAGAATTCTTAACTCTGGTGGCTGCCCAACAATGTCTCTGAGAGGTCCACATTTATTTAGTATTCAAACAAGGAAGGGGTTAGAATAGAAAACGCAGGAAACCTGGGAGGGGTCCAAGGACCCTTCCAAGTAACAGACAATGCTAATTAAGGAGAAAGTCTTAGTAAAGTCTTAGAATCTTAGGAAAAAGTCTCCAAGTGTCCTCAGCTGTGGCATATCTTGCCCTCTGAGGTGTCTCCTCATTCTCAGTTCAACCATGCCCAGGCCATGCCTCAGCCCTGCACGTGTATTCACCTTGGATGGCTCCAACACTTTTTGGTTCCTCTTAATAGAATTTAGACATTCCACACCTGTGTGCTTAAAGTGAGCCTATAATCATGAAGAGTTTTTTAAAAACTCAACAGCACATTTCAAAGGCCCATCCTAGGGAAATCTGCCGAAACTCTTTGCATCTCATAGCTGGGAGGCAGCAATTCAAATATTCAGGATTTCTGTTATTTATGGGTCAGTAAGACAAAATTCTGAGACTCCAGTTGATGCGGTACTTGCTTAAGTATTTCAGGGAGGAGATACAAACTGAAAGGTCCTTGCCCTAGTATAAATTACTGCACAATTATGGCAGTGGTCTAACGTGGCAGAAGGCCAAAGCAGGACCACCTACCACTTCCTGCTTCTTCTTCAGCCCTAATTGCAACTCCCCTTCCTGTTTGGAATTCCAATCAGCTCCTCACGCATCATCGATGCCTGCTCTAAGCACCACCCTGGTCAAAGGTTACGTATGTCCCATACCTCATGTTCCCATCGAAGGAGACAGCCCAGCTGCCATGGGTTGGTTGTGTGCTACTTCCCATGTCCTCACCTCAATAAACCTTTTTGTACTTTTGCTTCTCTATTTCACCAGAATAATCTAACATAATGTTGCCTTGAGACTTGGATGGCAGTGTGCGTTAGCTCCTGGGAGCCCCTCCCAGTTCAAGCTACCCTGCCTATGAACCACCTATTTTTTCCTCTGGGACTGTTACTTTCCACCGCTAATCCGCATGCAACAGTGACCTTTCCAACTCATCACAGGTGATCTGGCATCTGGGGTTTTTCTGTGTCCTTCTTAAAATTCACAAGCTTGTGTCAGAAGACCTACCTGGCCGTCTCTGGACAGAGATACCAATTTTCACGTTCCTTGGGCAGGACAGCCTGAGACAAAACTGTTACTTTTGTTCCCTGGGACCAGCCCGCACTCTTTGGTGATGGCCTAGGAGAATGGGTGTTGGGACTTTCCCTGTCACACTTTCAAAATAAGTGATGATCTCTTTTGTTAAGTGTGATCTGGGACAATTTTCAAGTTCCTTGTGGGGGAGCTAAAGCTCTTACACCCTGAGGCAAAATTGTTCTTTTGGCTCACTTTTAATTTGGTCATGGGGTATACTATTTTATGCCCCCTGAAAAACACACCTCTGGGGTGCCTGGTTCATAACTTTAGTGCACTTGGCCTCAAGAAGGCTATGAAAACCATAAAGCTGATCTTTTATTTATGCTTTCATCACAATGGCGGCAAGTTGGCAGAAACCCTTCATTTTTAGGCCTTTTTCACATTGAGGAAGTGTTCTTCTCTCTGTCTTGTATGATGGTCCAAATACTTCTGGCTCACTGCTCCAGCAGACTCCTTAGACAATGAGTCTCTCCCCTTTCCCTGCATCGCCATTTTCTCCGCTGGCCCACCATATGTGGTCTCATGCATTCCAGCATTTCAGCAAGCCACATGGTTCTCAGCAGACATCTTGCTGCAGCTCAAGTGGAGAATAGTCACTATCTTGCATTCCCTCATCATGGGACCAGCAACAGCCATCTACAGGCTGGTCCTGAGGGACTAGTTCATATTCATGTTCTTTTTCCCCTCACTGACCTATCTCAGAATAACCATAAAGGGTACTTTTCTGCTATTCTTATTTCAAGAGATCTCTATTAATTAACCTACAAAAAGGTTCATACTAGTCTATTTATTATAGCTCAAATTGGCCAAATATATTTGAGTGCACTCTTAGTTTGTAACATGTTTGTCAGTCTATCTATCTGTTGTCTGTTTGTCTAGTCTGTTTATACCGTACAGAATCATCTGACCATGTTTGTCCATTTGCCTGCTCTGTAAACAACTGTTCCTTTTTATTTGAGCTCAACAATCTTTTTTCCTTTTCTTTTACATTTTCAGATCATTTAATCAAGGTTTATTTGGGTTATAGATTTAAAAAACATGCTTCCACCTAGGTTGCCAGCTGGTCAAAATAATGCTAGAATTGATTAAACAAAATCCCTTGGGGTGAGGAGACATTGGACAGGACTTCAATTGATGAATAAGTGGCCACCTGGTAATTTTAACCAGTTCTTGTTCATTAATTGGAGGCCCCAATAATCTCCATAGCCTTATGGGAGATACCCCTATTAAAGTTCATATGATTAAGACAATTCATTGTTGCTGATCTGATGGTATATTCTTGCCTTAAAAGATAAAATTAGGATTGTTTATGATGATAAATATTTTCTTTCAGATCCAGACTTCTGCCTTTTTCTTGTGCTCCAGCCAAGAGATTCAAGTCAAGTCAACATGAGGTCATCAGTCAAATTTTTAAACAAAAATTTACATAATGTCCATCAACAAAAAGACCTAAGAGCCAATGAGTTACAATTGCTATAACCTAAAAGCAGTTTTTAAACTTAACTGTCATCCCTACTGCTAATGCTTTGATTATACATGCTTTATATTTTGATTATGCATGCTTTGATTAAAGTTTATTGTTGCCTAAAAGTTGCCAAACCCCAAGGCATCATAACAAATATACTAAATTCTTTTTAGATTCCTTTTACTGGGATCCACCAGACCTTTTCCAGAAAAAGGTTATATGACACATATTGGGGCCATAATTAACTATACTCAACTGGCCTTAAAGGACACCACAGCTGATCTCTCTCCTAAACAAAAAAAGTAAAATTAATAAAACAGGCCATCCTCCAAAAATCAGATGGCATTAGACATTCTAACAGCACAGGAGGTACTTATAAAATTGTAAAAAACCTAAATGTGTGTATGACAAATGAATGCCATGTCAGTTTCTAAAATTCCCTGGACATTATACTTATCCTTCTTATGGGAAGCCTTTACTAAAATTACACTCATAGATACCCTGTTGATTCTATTATTTGACTCCTGCATACTTAAGTGATTCTTTGCCTTTGTCTCCTTTAGACTTAAACCTGTACATCTACCCAGGATAAAAACCAGATGTCTTGTGACTGGGGAGGGGACAGATACCTTCCTCTGTGGGCCAGATCCCAAGACAAAAGGCTAAACTTTGCCCTCAAACCCCACAAGGAGACCTTCTTAATATGGATTTTCATGTTTTCAACAACAGAGATAACAATCAAAAGAAAAAATGATAATCTGATCTTTTAGCAGTGACACTTGGGGCTCCCAAGACAGGAAAACCAAAACAAGGCGGAGCTGCCGGAAGGCCCTCCCGGATCATGCTTCAAGTACAACAAAGAAGGACACTGGGCAAGAGAGTGCCCCAACTTTGGCGTTCCTCTGGGGCCTTGTGCCTATTGTAATCTCAAGGGTCATTGGAAGAGCAACTGTCCTACCCACCAGAGAGCGGGTAAGACATCCCCTAACTCCTTGCCCTCACAGGAGATCTCATCATCATCAGATTCATCGCTGACTGATCTACTTAGACTTGCTGCTGAAGACTGATGGGGCTCGGGGTCCACAGCCCCCATTAAGGTATCCTTCTCAGAGCCCCAAGTCCCACTGGAGGTCCCAGGTAAGACATTCTCTGTACTTGTAGACATAGAGGCCATGTATAGTGTTCTTCCTGTTTTCAGGCCCTTGTATTAAGTCCTCAGTCTCTGTAGTGGGTGTTGATGGCCAACCTACACAGCCTCTGCAGACACGGCCAATTCCATGCAGGTTCTAGACTCTCTTCCTTACCCATAGCTTCCTAGCAATTCCAACATGTCCCACACCCCTTTTAAGTAGGGATCTTCTTCAGCAGCTTAACTTCTCCTTTACCTTCTCCCTCCCCACAGCTCTCATCCTTCAGACACCCTCACAGTGCATCACAAAGCCATCCCCTCCCCTCCCTTTTTCTCTGGTTGATCCCATAGTTTGGGATACCTCCAATCCCACCTGCACTACCCCTGCCATGCTTATTTTAATTCCTCTCAGAGATCCTTCAATTTTTCCTTGTATTCCCCAATATCCTATAGCTCCCAAATATTTACGGGGACTTAAACCTATAATCAAGCATCTTTTAAACAACAGTTTTCTTAAATTTACCCAATCACCCTACAATACTCTCATTCTCCTAGTACTCAAGTCTAATGGGTCCTATAATCTGATACAAGACCTTAGGGTAATCAATGATGCTGTTACCCCAATTCACCCAATGGTGCCAAACCCTTGTACTATGTTCTCTCATATCCCTCCTTCCACCACTCACTTCATATTCCTAGACCTTACAAATGCCCTTTTTTTGCCCCCTACACCCTGATTGTTAGGATTCCTTTGTGTTCATGTAGACTGACCCAGATACTCTGAGGTCGCAACAACCTACATCTGTCATCTCTATAGTAGAATCTCTCCTCAGGGACACATACCACCTGCTTCCTTTCCTATTCATCAATTTCACAGACACACTCCTGGTCAGCACTAATTGATAGATTTTACACACATGTCCTGCCACAAAACTCTCAAATATCTTCTCACCTTTGTGCTTTTTCAAGATGGATAGAAGCCTTTCCCACAACCAGGGAGACTACTGATGTAGTTACTAAAGTCCTGTTACAGGAAATCATCCCAAGGTCTGGCCTACCTCAGAGTATTCAGTCAGATAACAGTCCAGCCTTTATTTCTCAAATCACTTAACAGATATCCTCAAGCTTACACATTACCTGGCGTCTACACATTCCATACCATCTTCAGGAAATACAATCCTCAGGAAAAGTAGAAAAGGCAAATGGCCTCATAAAAACACACCTCACAAAACTCACTTTAGAACTACACCAAGCTTGGCTTAACTTCTGCTCCTAGCTTTAGCCAAGGTCAGGGTACTTCCCCGGGCTCCTACATTTTTCAGCCCTTTTGCACTTATGTATGGCAAACCATTCTTACTCCACAATCTTCCTACCCCTCAAAGTCTCCCTCCTCTTGCTGACTACATCCCAGTCCTCTCCTTCCTCCAATACTTGTTGTGACAACATACTGATCTCTGCTTTCCCCAACCCTCTGATGGGACCAAACCAGATCCTCCCATATCCCCTGGAGATCTAATTTATCCCAAATGTTCTAAATCCACAGAACTACAACCAAGGTTGAGTTGCCCCTACCTGGTCTTCTTGGCAACCCCAACAGTGGTCAAAGTTGCTGGACTGCCATTCTGGTTCCACATCACTCAAGCTAAGCAGTGCCCTCCCAACTCTGAATCTAAACATCCTGAGTGGTCATCTCATCTTCTATCTCCCACCCATCTCCATCTCACCAAGGCCTCACAGCCACAACTCTGAGGCTGTCATGTGTTGTTATCCAATTTGGTTCCTAATCCCTTACATTCTATTAATTATTTTTTTACAGTAGGACACTTAGCAGTCTTTCCTGAAGACTCCCACATCATGCATAAATGTGTCTTCATGTTGTTCTATATAACAACTGCCTTAGTTCTCTCTACCCTCAGCTGTTTAGTTAAACATGAGACCCCTGTGGGTCTAGGCTCTCATCTCCCTTATAGTGACACAGCCACAGCTCTCCCCACCCCTACTCTATAATTTCCCAAACATGATTCAGTCATCAGGCCTTATATTTCTCATGCTTCTTATTCTTTTCAGCTCAACTCCTGGACCAAAGACAAGCCCTACCTACCTACATTTTTAACTTTCATCTTTTCAGATGGTGGAATAATTACTTCTGATAACTTCACTCCTCCTAACCCCACACTTATTTTTCAGACTCTACCTCATGGTCCTCATGGAACAGCATATTTAAATCAAAGACACCTTTCCTTCTACTTCTCCTGGCTCCTTAAATATGACAGTGACCTGCCTCCTCATAGCACCTGGTCTCTTTGTTTTTCCAATCTAGGATGTGATCATTCACCAGTGATAAAGTTGTCCTGGCTGAAACACCTGGTACCAGTTTCTGCATGGGCATCAACCATCACCCCGTCAACCTTCCTGAACCCCAATATGGTGCCCCCTCTCAGCAGGAAGTAGTAAGAGAGAGACTTCACCCTTTTCCTAACAATAAAAAGATGGGAATGAAAGGTTCTTGCCCCAGTATAAATTACTGTACAATTATGGCAGTGGTCTGATGTGGTGGAAGGCTAAAGCAGGAACACCTACCAATTCCTGCTTCTTCTTCAGCCCTAATTACAACTCCCCTTCCTGTTTGCACACAGAATTCCAATTGGTTCCTCACACATCATCAATATCCGCCCCATGCGCCACTTCAATCAGAGGTCATATAACTCTCTGCCTCTCTATATCTGGTCAAAGGAGACAGCTCAGCTGCCATGGGTCATGTGCTCCTTTCCACGTCCTCAACTCAGTAAACCGGTTCTTTTTTACTTTTGCTTCTCTATTGTGCCAGAATAATCTAACACACACTGTGTCTTCCAGAAACAGAAGAGAACAGGTAGGTGAACAGAAACATGATAAAGTACTGCCCACATGTGGCTCTCAGACTTCACAGTGTGAGAACTCTGAAAGGTGGGATGGATTGGTAAAGAAATAAAGGTGAGAGACATAAAGCTGTGATCAGGTAGAGTCCTCTCTCTCTCTCTCTGGAGAGGAGGACAGGAACTGCTCAACCAATGCACAGCACTTATTTATAAGTCAACAACCTAAAGTCAGGTGACCCTCCACAGCCTAGCAATCTGCCCACAAGGTAACCTAAGGGCTTGGTTTCTCTGGACTGGAGCACATCGTCCCTGGGGCACTCCACACTTTAGGCTCCACACCCTGAGGGATAGCTGACTCAGCCACTCCCAACCAAAGCACAACCACCTATTAACTGTATGCTCCATCTGGGGCCTGTGAATGTTCACTGTAAAATAACTTGCGTGTTCACTGTAAACTTTGTGAATGTTTCAAATATTTCCTAAAAAAGGACCAAAAGATAATGAGTTAATATACTTAAATTATGAAAGAAAAATAAGAGTGTCCCACAGTTTTTCCACTTGGCCAAACCATCTGACATGAATGAAGGAGAAGTCAAGACAATGCCAGCTAAAAAGCCGCAGAAAGACTTCATTAACAGTTGACTTACCTTAGATCAGGTTGTGGAGGACCAGTCCAGGCTGACATGAAATTATACTAGATAGTAACTCAAAAGCTGTAAAGAAATACTCAACATGAGACAGTTTGAGCACATAGGTGATTACAAATGTTGGCATTGAATAGTGGTTTTGTAATGCCTCTTCATTCCCCTGTGTGTTTTTCTCCCCCACACACACATTTTTTATTCTTGCATTAATTTAAAACACCAATGACACCAATGAATAAAACACTAGTTATGACTCTGTTAATAAGCACACAATGTACAAACTTGTAATCTTGGACAATAATAATGTAATGTTGGAGGGATAAAGATACATAACAGGAGGTCTGGGAGCTCAGCAGTTCTCAGGGACCAGCATCAACACTCAGTGAGTGATAGGAATAAGACCCTCCCACGGGAAAGGGGAAACCGACTGGAAGACATGTTGGATTTGGGCAGGACAGCCTTAACTCCATAAGGAAGTGGCTTCAGTTGGTTGCTCCCCTCACCGAGTGGATTGGTGGAATCTGCTTGGATTGGGCCATACCCCTGGCCAGGACCCAGTGGGTTCCTACAAACTAATTCCCTGAGCACAGCTGCACACTGACGCAGTGAAGACCTGTAAAGGTTGACTGGCCCAGAGGAGAGGAGCCAGCGCATACTGTGCTTGAACTTCACTCTCTGATAGCGGCCGGCAGAGGGCAGAAGCCCCTGGCCTGCGTGCTCCAGAGGAGCCTTAACCAACAAGAAAAAGGACTGGGAATTACACTGTACACATGTATGGAAGGAACCAAAAATATGACAAGAGGGAGAAATAAGAAAAAAACCCCAGCCCCCAACCCTGAGAACATTGATCCAGGAGAGGTAACTAAAAAAGAGATTGAGGGCAGCAAACATGCAACATCAAACACAGCGGTAGCAGACATAAAGAGATATCTTCAGGACCTCGTAAACGGGATCAAAACTGAAATATTAATTCAAATTAAACAAGAGATAAGTAGATTAATAAAAGAAAGGCTGGGCACCTCTCAAGAAGACACAGACAGAAGAATGGAGGAACACAAAAGGAGACAAATGTTTAATGAAGAAAACAAGAAAAATCTAGAGTTCATGAAGCAAATTCAAAGAGATTATCAGGAAACCAAAGACTCCATAGAAAACTGGCAAAACTGCTTGAAAGAAACCAAAGATAGACTATCAAAAACTGAACACAGGCTTGCAATGTGTGATCATGAAAGGGAAGATCTCTTAAAAATAACAAGGGAGCAGGCAGTAACAATTGGAAGGCTAGAGGATGACAAGAGGATCTCTAACTTAAGAATAAAGCATGTGAATGAAGAAGCAGGAGTCAAAACAGAGGAATTGCAAAGGCTATTCACAGAAATTATTAAGGAAAATTTCACAAGCATAGAAAAAGGAAATGATATGCAGAAGTATGAATCATACAGAACTCCAGCCACCTACAACCAAAACAGAGCTACACCCAGACACATAATAATCAAGATCCCAGAAATTCAATATAAGAACAGAATATTAAAAGCCATCAGAGAAAAGAAACAGATCACCTATAAAGGAAAACCCATCAAAATCACAGCAGACTTTTCAACACAGACCATCAGGTCAAGAAGAGCTTGAAGTGAAGTAATTCAAGCCCTGAAGGAGAACAATCTCCAGCCCAGATTGATGTATCCTGCAAAACTCTCTCTAGAAATTAATGGAGAAAAAAGATGCTTCCATGACAAAGAGGAACTTGGAGAATTTGTGACCACCAATCCAACCCTACAAAAAATACTGAAGGACATTTTAGAGAGAGAGAGAGAGAGAACAAGAATACGAGCATTTCAGGAACAATGGCAGAGAGGCCTCAGTGAATGGGGCAGACAGTGGAGTGGAACAGAAAAATAGACAACCAATGGCAGAAAAACAATAGTAGAAATAAGGCAGAGATGATTGGCTGTAATCTCTAGTATAGATGGCCTTGAAATATTAACAGAGAGAAACACCGGCAGAGTAGATCAGGAGATAGGGTCCATTGAGATGCTCTATATAGGGAGGCAGTGGGACCCAAAACAAGCAGTGCACCCTATGGGAGTGAAAGGGGAGGAATTGTCTAAAAAAGGGAGGCAGAGGATATTGTTAATTGGGTAACAAGATTTAAAACTTACATTATTCTCATCACTCTGCTTGGATGGATTACATGCTGTTCCAGTTTGTCTACTTACACTAGACTTGAGGACATGGTCAGCTATCCCAAAAATAAGAGGACATATTATAGTAATCATCCCTAATTTTCCTATCAACTTAATCTGAATCCCTTTATAACTTATACTGTCTTGTTATGACTGATCTTATTTGAATCTGGGTTGTTAGAGTGCTACTTTGTATTGACTGATTTTATTTAAATCTGTTATGATTGATAGCATCAAGTCTAAGTGTATAGGCAACTACACTGAAGATGACAAGATTCACTAAGATACCCACTCTGGTTTGATTATTACTTGCTTTTGAAGTCTTATAATGTCTCCAATGCTTTGTTTTTATTAATGTCGTTATATACTGCTGCGACATCATGGTAACCATTGTAGATCACCTTGTATTGTGGTTATATGTGAATTTTTTGCTTCATGATTTCCTAGGAATTGTTTTGTTTTATCTTGCTTTGTTTTGTTTTTACCTCTAATACCGAAAGGATAGATATACATGTAGAGACTCATGCATGTGTAGAGCTTATAAACAGTTTACGAGAACCAACTATATAACACATGTTGAAATGAACAACTACTTTGAAGAAAAAGAGACACTACAGTACCCAGTGCTGATTCCATAATGTCATGATGTATAATCCAGCAAAATTATCACTCTTTGTTCAAAGTGATTTTAGCTTGTTTTGTTTTGTTTAAGTTCAACACACATGAAGGTATGGACAGCTGTTTTTAGGAGAACGAGAGACACTATGACAGCCATTTTCGGCTTCCCTATTGTCAGGTTTTGAAGACCTGAAATGCCCTCCTCATCCTGCTCAGATCAATTCCATACTATGTTGTTTCATGTGAATTCCCTGTAAGTGATAATATGGACAACTATTTGGAAGAAAACAAGAGTCAATATGATAGAGAGTGAATATCTCTGATTGTCTAGTTTTGAAATTTTTGTCTCTTACATTGCTTTCTTGTGATCCGCTTTGCTCTGTTTTGTTGTGTTTAATTTTACCCTTTTGATATAATTGAATGTATATCTGAGTGGGTAAGATGGATGACCATCTTGCTTTTTTGTCAGATCGTGGAACAGAACTGTTAACAGACTCACTGTTTGAATGTCTACTTTACATGTTTTAACTCTATAATTTGAACAACTATTTCCAAGAAGTCAGTATGTAATTTGTCAAGTAATAATCTCTTAGGTTTTTTTGTTGTTGTTCTGTTCCTTTTTTCCTTGGAATTCTGTATTGTTGCTACCCTTTATTCTGTTTTTTTTTTCTTTCTTTCTTCTCTTTAAATTAAAAAAAAGGAAAAATAGATAACAGATTTTTGTAGACTACAGAATGTTTTATTAGTCACACTGTTCTTATGTTTAAAACGTTGATTTTTAACCAGTGTAACCAATGAGAGAAAAAGTGCAAAAAAGAAAGAAAAAGATAATCAAACTGGGCACAAAAATAATTACTAAAGGCAAGAAGATAGTAATACAAAAAATAAGAGAGTAATGGGATAAAGGATAAAATTTGCAGGAAGTAAAGGGATAAATGGTATAAGCATTTCTTTTCTATCAGTAGTTAACTTGAGTATAACTAATTTAAACTCTCTTATTGAAAGCAGAACCAGCTGAGGGTTTGGCTCACTGCTATAAGTACCTTCCTGGTAAGTTCGAGGTCATGAGTTTGATCCCTGGTACCAAATAAACAAACAAAAGCAGAACCAAAAACTGCTAGATTGGTTCCAAAACCAATATTATCTACATGCTGACTACAATCTAGCACTTTACATAAAAAGAAACAAAGAAGTTGATGTTAAAAGTGTGGAACAATCTTGCATGTTGATATCCAGCTGTTTCATTTTGAGGGTACATTCCTTTCTCTACTTAATTGCTTTTGCATCTTTGCCAGAAATCAAATGTCTGTTGTGTAGGAATATATTTCCGGACTTTATATTGGAAATTTGATGGTTTTTCTATCTTGATATCAATGCCATTTTGTCATGATTGGTGTAACTTTGTGCTAAGTTATGGGGTTGGGGAGGGTTGGAGCTCTAATTTTGTTCCTTTTATCAAAGTTGTTTAGTCTGAGTCTTTTTTATTTCTAAAAAATGTAAGAATTAAAATGTTGATTTATATGAGGGGTGATGTTGGCATTTTGGTGGGGGATTGTGTTTTTGGATGTTTGTTGTTTTCTTCTGTTTGTTTCTGGTTTCATTCTATGTTTTATTTTTCATTTTTCAGGGAAAAGGGGGGGGGTGTTTTGTCACTTTCTTCTTTTCTAATAGATATATTTGGTATTAAAAAATTAGAACTAAAAAATTTTTAAAAACCATGGGACAAGATATTCCATCCAAACAGTAATCACAAATAGTCTGAGGTCACTACATCAGTGTCATAGATGTGAAGTCAAAGAGATTACAAGAGACAAAATATCATATATTTGTAAAAAAGTGTACTCCAGCAAGAATATATAAGTTCAGACATGTAGTCATATAACCCATCATGATGTTTCATGGACAATATATATAATTGTTGTCATATAAGAGTATAGTATCCAGAAATGTCACAGTCATTTGAGTTTCAGTGTTTAACATTTGTACTTAATTTATTTTATACTACATTGCCTCTAATTTTACAGAAGATATTTTCTGTACTGTGCAGTTCTTCCCAACTTTCTAAAATCATTGTTTTTAGTAAGGATACATAGGGATTTTTATTTTTTCAAGGCAATAAGAAGGCATCAGTAACTAAAATACGCTGATCTTTACACATCTGCAAAGCAATCAGAAGCCTCTTCCCAATAGCAGCTTAGAATCTTACCTTTGATGTCATAAAATTTATCCTTCACTCATTTTAAGTTCAGGCAACTCAATGAATTTTAGTATATGTTAAAAATCCTATCACCACAAACCAATTTTGGAGCATTTCCTTCAACCCAAAACCTCTTCCTTCCTGGAGTCACTTTGATGACCACTGATCTACTTTGTATAGATTTGCCTTTTCTGAATCCTTTGTATGGATGGGAATAATATGTATTGTCTGGGTTCTTTGACCCAACGTGTTTTTCGAACTCATCATGGCTAAAGAGTGCTCCATTAGGTAGGTATTTTGTTTATCCATTAATCAGCTGTCACCCACATAAGTGTCTCCACATCCACTTACCCCATGTGCTGGGGATGGAACCACTGGGGCACACTAAGCAATCACTCAGCTATGGCCCCAGGGTCTCTACATCTTTGCTATTGTAAACAACATTTTCACAAGCACTGAGGTTTAACTCTCTGTAGAGACAAATATTTCCATTTCTCCTGGGTAGATAGCTAGGGTTGGAGTGCTGCATTGTATTTGAAGGTACATTTAAATTTTTAAGAAACTGCAAGACTGTTTTCAGAAATGGCTACACCACCAGCAAAGTATGGGAGTTTCAATCTGCCTGCATCTTTGCCAACACTCAATGCTGGTGGTATTCTATCCTAACCAGTGTAGTGGGTCAGAAGTGGTATGTTCGGTATGCATTTCTTAATGACTGATTATGTGAGTCTCTTTTCATGCATTTACTCCCTCAGTTATTTGTGCATCTTCTTTGGAGAATAGTTATTCAAATCTTTTGCCCATTAAAAGAATTTTAGAGAAGTTTCAGGTTCAAAACAAAATTGAGCAGCAAGTACAGAGATCATATACCCCTATTGCCCACACACTCATAGCCTCCCTCGACCACTGACTTCCCACACCAGAATGGATCACTAGTTCTAGTCAATGGATCTTCACGTGCACATCGTCACCCAAAGCCTATTGAGTTTATTGCGGGTTCACTCTCAGAGCTGTATAATCTATGGGTTTCGACTGTGTAGAATGACTTATAGCCATCACTAGAGTATCACACAGGATAGTTGCGCTGCCCAGAAAATACTCTGTGCTCCATCTTCTCATCCTTCCAGGCCCTCAGGCTCTGTGGACATGGATCTTTCTACTGTCTTTCAGTTTTGCCTTTTCCAGAATGCGACATAGTGAGAATCATGCTAAAAAACCTTTCTGGTTGTGGTCTCCTATTTAGCAATGGCCATCTAAGATTTCTCCACGTCTTTTTGT